>CAUYTI010160969.1:0-14290 GCA_963575145.1 Galago senegalensis | reverse complement strand
TGAGCAGGCCACCCCCTCAGATCCTATGCTAATATGGGACTAGTTCTGCCAAATTGAGAGTGGGCCAGCTGTGGTCACTAAAGAAGAAATATTTTCTTTCTTTCTTTTTTTTTTAATAATAGAGTGTCACTTTGTTGCTCTTGGTAGAGTGCCATGGCATCACAGCTCATAGCAACCTCCAGCTCCTGGGCTTAGGCGATTCTCTTGCTTTAGCCTCCCTAGTAGCTGGGACTACAGGTACCTGCACAACACCCAGCCATTTTCTTTCTTTCCTTTTTTTTTGGGGGGGGGGTGTTGCAGTTTGGCCAGGGCTGGGTTTGAACCCGCCACCCTCAGTATATGGGCTACTGAGCCACAGGTGACGTCCAAGAAAAAAAAAATTTTTTTTTTCATTTTTGCAGTTTTTGGCCAGGGCTGGGTTTGAACCCACCACCTCTGGCATATGGAACCAGCGCCCTATTCCTTTGAGCCATAGGCGCCGCCCCAAAAAGAAATATTTTCTTTCTTTCTTTTTTCTTTCCTTTTTTTTTTTTTTTTGAGACAGCGTCTCACTTTATTGCCCTTGGTAGAGTGCTGTGGAGTCACAGCTCACAGCAGCCTCCAACTCCTGGGCTTAGGGGATTCTCCTGCCTCAACCTCCCAAGTAGGCATCCACCACAATGCCTGGCTGTTTTTTGTTGAGCACTCACTTTCGTGTCAACTTTAAACTGGTAAATTTAAGCAAAACTGTTCTGTTCAGCTTCCACACATGTACATGGGGTAATGTCCTGGAGAAATCTGCTCTCACGAGGATAGGTCTAATTTTCAGCCTAGCCAGGAAAAAAAACACACCTCCCACTGCACCCTGGAGAGGAAAGGAGGGGGCTTGACAACCTGTTCAGCCCAGACCTTCCCTGACATTCCCATCCTCCTCCCACCCCCCCCACCCCCATCTCCACCCTCGACAAATGATAATCTCCTAAAAGCTTACGCCTTGTATCAGGCCAAAGATAGTTCAGTATGGCCTTTTGCATGGACAGAATGGCTACACCTGTTGCCTTCTTAAATAAGACCAAACGCCTTTTAGTTGGAGGGTAAACCACAATACTTGAACATTTTTGATGCTGAGCTCTGCTCTAGGGAAAATTGTGTAATAGGTCATACGTCTGGAAAAAGATCCTAAGCTCATTTTCTTCAGCTTCCTGACAAGCAAGGAAATACTATTCCTTTTTTTTTTTTTTTTTTTGAGACGGAGCCTCAAGCTACCTCCCTGGGTAGAGTGCCATGGCATCACACTCACAGCAACCTCCAACTCCTGGGCTCAAGCGAGTCTCCTGCCTCAGCCTCCCAAGTAGCTGGGACTACAGGCGCCCGCCACAATGCCTGGCCATTTTTTTGGTTGCAGCCATCATTGTTGTTTGGTGAGCCCGGGCTGGGGATTCGAACCCGCCACCTTAGGTGTGTGTGCCTGGGCTGGGGATTCGAACCCACCACCTTAGGTGTATGTGGCTGGCGCCTTAGCCTCTTGAGCCACTGGCGCTGAGCCGCAGCAGGGAGATTTTTGTGCAAAGATTTAGGTTTAGAGAACTCTGACAGCATCAGGACCAAGAAGAATGACACTTGCTGGGAGTTCACATCAACAGGCAAGTATGAGGTGATGGACGCTTAGTGGAGCAAGGAGGATGCTGACGCAAGAGAGAGACAGAATCACCTGGGTGACTGGATGTTGGGGTGGCATGGGTATGACAGCGAGATGGGGGGAGGTTTCTGTCGGAAAGGAAATGAGAGGTGTCAGGACACAGATGAATCAATGAGGACCCGAGAATTTCTAGCTTGGGAGTCTAGGACCGAAGAAGAAGGTTGGGAGGAAACATGAGTTCAATTGATAGCCTCTTGTGCTTTTAAGCTGTGACAACTAAGTGAGTGTGTCCCATAAGCCATGGGATTTGTCAGGGATGGAGATAAATGTTTGGGAGTCATCAGGGAAGAGATAATATTAAAACAATGAGGTTATAGATGAGAAGACCAATAAATAAACCTCGGGCACATCCAAGGGGTAGGAGCAACACTGCCAAATGACACCACTCCTGAGAGCGTCGGTAATCCAGGGACTATGCGAGGTAGCCCTGACAGCAGAGGCCTTTCCTAGCCCTATTTTTTATGCCAAAACATTTTTTTAGCATCTACTGCATACCTCACAGCATGGTGAGAATCGTGGACCATGGTTCTCAGAGGTGTCACTTGACCCGACCCAGGACCACACAGGGGCTGTGTGGAGGGGGGTGGAGGGGAAAGGACTGACCTTTGAACCACAGGAGAATGAGTACAACGGGCTCCACTTTCTCACTTCCTGCCTGGGTGACCTTGAGTAGGTCTAGGGAGCTCGCAGACTGGGGGCTGTAAGGATAATTAATACCTGGGGGAGAA
Organism: Galago senegalensis; assembly: GCA_963575145.1. NCBI lineage: Eukaryota > Metazoa > Chordata > Mammalia > Primates > Galagidae > Galago > Galago senegalensis. Next base: position 11,884 of record CAUYTI010160969.1, on the reverse strand, counting down.
GTACATCTCCTTCACAAGTAGAAAAGGGTAGACAAAGGCAAAATTCAGTTTTTCACTTGGAGCAGGGCTGTCGCTTATGGAAACATACAGCCTTCTTGCTACCAAGCTGACTGTCCTCATGTCTCCTATCTCTCTCTGAGGTCCCTGTACCTCAAGGGTAGGCTCTGGGTCACTCGATATTTCTGTCCCAAGACTCGGGGACTCCAGTTATCGCGTGCACACCACGTAAGAGGGAGCCAACTTCAGTCACTGTAGTTGAGTCTCACTCAGGTCTACAAGGGAAGATTCTTGCCCCTCAAGAGACAGAAGTTGTGAAAGACCAAATGCCAGCCTGTCCCCCCACACCCGGTCAGAGGCAGAGTGGAAGCTTGAACCCTGGCCTTTTGACTGACATCTATTCACCCTGCGTTTTCCTCCAGCTTTCACCAGCTGCAGGGAATAGCTTCTGGAACAACATCTGTAAAATGGGGCAATTACAGGGCTCATCTATGAGGTTACTTCACAGGTCAGCAGGGCCCAACTCTGTGCTCATGGCTTTGTTCGCTGACACTCCAAACACATTCAACCCTGGCACAAACATCCACCAAAGCAACATGGGCTGATTCCCTGTGCCATGTGGCATGCAGACGTGGAGGCCAGGACCAGTCCAAGTACATCAATAGACGTAGAACTTGTTTCAGAAAAAGGGCTGGGGAAGCCCCACAGGTCTCTGTATCTCCAGGGAACCTTCATTCTCAGGCCTTATTGCAGGTTGGGAAGCATAGGAAACCGAGAGACTGGAGAGGGATCAGGGTAAGAGAGGGTCCTCCAGGGTGCCAGTTTTAAGGGATCCAAGGCTTAGTTCCTAGAAAGCTTTATTCTCTTCTGCCACACAGTAAGTCCTCAGGGAGGGTCAATGGAAAGATGAATGAATGGAGACAAGAGTAAATAAGGAGGGAGGAAGGAATGGATGAAGGAGTGAGTAGATAGATAGGTGGGTGGGTAAGTGATGAGTGGGTGGATGGATGGATAGATGAGTGGATAGATGGGTGGATGGATGAGTAGATGGGTAGATGGATGGGTAGGTAGATGGATAGATAAAGAGATGGATGAATGGGTAGGTGGGTAGATGGATGGGTGGGTGGGTGGATGGATGGATGGATGGATGGGTGGGTGGATGGATAGGTGGATGGATATATGGATAGATGGATGGGTGGATGGATGGATGGATGGATAGATAGGTGAATGAGTAGGTGGGTGGACAATTAGATGGGTAGAAAGATGGATGTGTGGATGGATGGATGGATGCATGCTTGGGTACGTGGATGCATGATTAGATGCATAGATGGACAGAGGGAGATATTATTATCTGTGCTTTGCTACAGGGAAAGCTGTGGGTGTGTGAAAGCTTTGGGTGTCCATGTCTACATGTGTGTTCATCTCTGAGTAACCCCATCTTTATGCGTCTGTGGTTGCTTCATCTGAATTTGTGTCCGGTGGCATACTGGTGTGGGTCAAGTTTGTCTATCCACTCCTGTAAGCAGGATGTATCTGGACACTCACTCATTTATGAGTCCAAAGCTGTGTGTGGCTCTTGTGGGTATGTGTCTGGCTGTGTCTATGTCCTGGTACGTCTCTGCGATTTTAATCTGATTTTGTAGCCCTTGTCACTGTGGCTGTGTGTCCAGGTTTGTCTGCTGTATGTGTTGGGATGTAACTGTGTCCATGTGTGTATCTGTGTGTCCACGTCCCTGGTCTCTGACTGTGTGTGTCTATCTGCTCCATGTGTATCTGATTCTGAGTGTGTGTGTGTCCCTGGTTCTCTTTATCCCGGCTCTGACCTCTCTGATTCTACGTCTATGTATTCAGGTGTGCCTATGTGTCCTGTTTCAATCGTGTGTTTTGCCTGACGGTGCTCCGTGTGTACCTGTATGTGACAGGGTGTTTTTCTGTGCCCAGGTGTGACTACGCGTCCTGGACTAGTTGCGTCTACCTGTCCTCAGTCAACTATCCCAGCCCTGCGCTCTGTCCGTTCCCCCAGGGGGCGCCCTTGCCCTTCCGAAGCTCCCTGGGACTCCTGTCCCCTGAAAGCGCCGGGCCAGAGGCGTGGGTGAAAGTCCGGGAGGTAGGTGGCCTCGCTAGGTCCCCGCCTTCCCGCGCGCCCCGCCCTTCCCCAAAGCTGCCCTATAAATTAACGCGGCGCTCGGCCTCCGCAGTGCCCGCCGCCAGTGTTCAGCATTTGGAGTGTCCTGTTGCCACTCAAAGGAGCCACCGCCACTGCCTGACTATGGCCACGGAGGAGTCTCCGAACACGTCCACGGGTGAGTATCAGAGCCATTGCTGCTGCCCTGGGCCTGCCTCACTGGTCTCAGTGGTTTCATGGGACACTGGGAGCTCAATCCTTAAGTCCTGGTTTGGAGAGCAACAGGCGGTCCGGGCTGAGCTGGGTGTGAGGTGCCTGGATGGGCTTAGAGCCTCAGTTTCCCCATCCACAGGGCATAACTATTAACCCCTGCCTTACTGGATAAGATGAGGCAGTGGCACACACAGGCATGTTGTCTTGTCGTGGTGGACCACTGACGCTTAACCTCAGTCAATGGGTGCTGGGTCCCTAGAGGCTATGTGCCAGGTGGCAGGAAGCTGGGAAGGGGGTGATGGCCTCGGCTCAGAACACTTAGCTTTGGTCAGGCCCTGCCAGCCAGGAGGGGGGTGTGTGCACTTTCCCTTGTGGAAAGCAAGCCAAGCCAAACCTGGCTGATTCCTTGGCCCCGGTGGCCAGAGAGGAGGTTCCAGCATCCTATGCGGGAGCAGTCTAAGACCAGGCGTTATGTTCTTCCTCCCTCTCAGCTTTCTCTCCTATAAAAGAAAGACAATAGTATCAGCCTTGGATAGATCTGTGCAGGCTGAGAGGAGAGGGGCAGGGACTTACTAATTTCCTGCTTGCCCCCTAAACACACACACACACACACACACACACACACACACACACACACCCAATGGCAGCATCGTCCTAATTCCCATGGGGAGAGGCTTCTACAATGGAGGATATCCCTGAGGGAACTCTGTGAGACCCAGAATCCCCTATAGCTCTCGGGTCAAGTTCATCTGGGAATGGCCTTTGTATTCCCTCACACTCCAGGGAGGAGTTTAGGGAGAGGGGTCTGGAGCAGGCAGAGCGGGGATGGTCAGGACAAGCAGTGGACCTGCCTGGTCTGCTGTGAGATCCTGGCCACCCTCCTTCCTGGGACCCAGCTCCCAACGTGTCGCCTAAGTGGCTGCTTGTCCCCAATGCTGCTTCTCTCCCACATTCCCAAAGTGGGGCTCAGTGGGGCTGGAAGACCCTGGAGGCTCCAGTTATGGCGTGCCTCCAGTCCCACTGTCTCAGTGACCACTTCTGACAGGGCCTCACAGGGCTGGAAGACCTCAGTTCCTTTCTCAGGGTAGAAATCCTATAACTCATAGGATTCTAGACCCTAATGTTTCTGCACCTTGGAGGTAGGCATGATTTCTTGGAAACCTTTCATCAGACAATATACCAAGAAACCCTCCTCCAGACCAGAGACTCTGACCATCTGTCCCAGGTTTCCCAGGAGGGCAACAATGGCGTCTTTCCTGCTCAAGCTCTCAGGCCTTGGTTGAAGTTTCCAAAAACAGCATTTCCTTACCCCAGCAGGACAGCGGGAAGTTTTTCTTTGTGGCCAGCTGAGGTCTCTCCTACAGTGACTACAGGGAGATAAGCTTCCCTGATGCTTCAGTCCTGCAGATCTCCTCCCAGGCACAAAAACAAAACAAGACTGGGGGAGCAGAGACGGGACCCCAGGGCAGGCTCCAGAATCCTTCAGCCCTGGATTCCAATCCCTAAACTCACTCACCACAGGACCTGGGGCCATAGAGTGTCTCCTCTGTAAAATGGGAAGAGAGATAGTGGGTGGAGCTGTAAGATGTTGAGATAATCCACACACAAACTCTCAGCAATTGCTAAGCACTTTTGTGCCTTTTTTTTTTTTTTTTTTTTTTTGCAGTTTTCTTTTGGCTGGGGCTGGGTTTGAACCCACCACCTCCGGCATATGGAGCCAGTGCCCTACTCCTTGAGCTACAGGTGCTGCCCTTTTGTGCCTCTTTTTTGGAATACTCCATAGCAGGAGACAGGAGACCTGGGCTATCATCCCACTAGAGCAGTGTTTTCAACGTTTTTTATCTCATGGCTCACTTGAACTATAGTTAAATTTTCGCAGCACACTTAAATTACATTGATCAGAAAAAAAAAAGGGTTTAAAAAAAAGGCATATACTGGCCAGGGGCAGTGGCTCACACCTATAGTCTTAGCACTCTGGGAGGCCTCAGTCCTGCTTGAGCTCAGGAGTTCGAGACCTGCCTGAGCAAGAGCAAGATCCCTGTCTCTACTAAAAATAGAAAAACTAGCCGGCTGTTGTAAGGTGGGCACTTGTACTGGGGAGGCCGAGACAAAAGGATTCCTTGAGCCCAGGAGTTTGAGGTTGCTGTGAGCATAGCACTCTACCCAGGGTGACATAGTGAGACTCTGCCTCAAAAAAAAAAAAAAAGAATATACTTACTGTGCTTTGAACTTCTTTCAAAAATAATTTAATTAATGATCTTTAAAAATTTTCATGGCACACCTAAGATCCTCTCACGGCTCACCAGTGTGCTGTGACATACCCGTTGAGAATCACTTCACTAGAGGGACCAACTTTCTGGGTAATTTTGGGCAAATCCCTGCCTGTAAACCTCACTTCGACCATTGCTTTCCAGTGTCCCTATGACTGAATCTGCCTTGCCCACTCCTTCTGCCTTAAGGTCTTCCCAATCTTGATCTTGCCAAGGTTTATGAGGTTTGTGCTTCCCTCATGCTCCCTTCCATCTCTTACCCCACCCCTGCCCTGGCCCCCAGGTCCCTCTAAAACTGTAAATAGATCCTTCATATACCAAATTATTTTCCTGGGTTAAGCCTTGAGGAAGGGTGTCCCAGACTTCTCTTCTGTGCTCACAGTGGTGCTTTGAGATTTCAGAGTATGAAGAACAGAGAGGGTAAGACACTTGTCTAGGGTCACACAGCAGCACAACAGAACTAAAACCCAGGTCCGGAAGACTCCAAAGCCCCTGACATTTAAAAAACTTTTTGTTATGGAGAAATTGAACATACCTGAAAGTAGAGAGACTAACACAATGAATTCTTACGTTCTCGTTACTCGGTCTCAACCACCACCAACATGTAGTTTCTCCCACCTGCAGCTCCATATGGAATATTCCACAGCAGGCGTGGAATATTATTATTTGATCCTAGACATCATATCATTTCATCTGTAAATGTTTCCACATATGTCTTTAAAGATAAGAACTCTCTTTTCTGACATAAACAAATTAACAAAATTTCTTTTATATCACCATTATTCATTCCATCAGTGTCTAAATTTCCAGTTGTCTCATACATGTAATAAATGGTTTTAGACAACCCAGATCAGATCCACACATCACTGGGGGTTGAAATGTCTTAAGGTTCTCTTTATAGAGTCTTCCTTTAACTTTTTCTTTTTTTTTTTATTGCAGTTTATTTGTTATAACAAACAAAGAAAAACAGATCCTTTGCCTTTAGTTTCCCTGAGTCTGAATTCTGCTGATTGCCCTGGTTCTGTGTGTAACTTCTTCCCCAGTCCTGTGTATTTCCTGTAAATTGAAAGCTGGATCTAGAGACAAAGCCTGTGGAGTTAACTATACAAAATACTGTCCCTATTTAAACTGAAAGGACCCTCTGAGAGTGAGAGAATAGTTTACATCTATTAAGCACTTACTATGCACAAGGCACTATGCTAAGTGTTTATCCACATTCATTTATTTAATACTCACAGCAGCCCTGTGAAATAGGCCCCCCTGTTTTCCACCTGTGAACAGATGAGGAAACTGAGCCGGAGAAAAAATTGAATTGCAAGAGATCACATAGCTGAGACGTGGCAGAGCCTTCTCCCAACATGCCACAAGGGGCAATAGCCTTGTGATTAAGAGTTAGAAAGATTCATTCTAGCCATCCTCTGTGTAACCAGGGCTCGGAGTTGGCAGGGGGAAGGGCTGTGCTTCATGGGAGGGAACACAGGTGTGTCACTAGCCTTGCTCATGCCTCTCCTACTGTCTCTACAGAACTGCTCATGCAGAAGTGTGACCTGGAGCTGGAGATCAATGGCCGCGACCATCACACTGCTGAGCTGTGCCGGGAGAGGTTGGTGGTGCGGCGGGGCCAGCCCTTTCAGCTGAAGCTGCACTTCAACCGTAAATACAATGCCAATCAAGACACTCTCACCTTCACCGTGGTGACTGGTGAGTCCTGGTAACCCCTGCTCCTCCTGTTCCTCCTCTCCACCCTGACCTGCCTCATTCTGGGATTCATCAACCCATGACAGAGAACAGGACAGATGACTTCCTACCTCTTTGTCCCCAGGGAGATTGCCACCCGTCACTAGTCCCATTTTACAGAAGGGAACTGAGGCTCTAAAAGTAGGAAGATGTCACCCCACGTCACTCTGTCTTGTAAGCAAGAGCCTGGACACCAGGCTTCTGAAAACATATTATCACCAGGGTTGAGTGTCAGTTTTCTGCCACAAAGAACAATCAAGATTCTATCTGCTCTTTACTATATCAAAACAGCTTTCTGCTTCCCCAAATCCGTGCAACCTGACCAGGCACTGGGATGAAGCCCAAACCAGGTCTGGGTGGCAGAGAAAGAGTCCAGCTGGCTCCAGAACTGTGTGGGCAGTTCTGTGTCCCAGGAGTTCCTTCTCCAAGCCTCAGGAGGCTGCCTCAGTCTCAGGGTCTGGAAAGAGAGACCTGGGTCCTAATGCAGGCTGAGCTACCTACCTGCTGTGTGACCTGAGACTAGTTACTCAGCCTCTCTGAGCCTAACTTTCATCATGTATAAAGGACTCACATTGGAAGGTTGTTAAGTGAGAAGAGCCTGGTGTGGGGGAGTGCCCTGTAGACATTAGCAGCTGTTATTTGCCTTATTCCATTGGGTGGAGGGATGTCGAGGCCCCAGGCATCCCATCTCCAGATATCCAGTGCCCGGTCTTTGTTGTTGGCCATTCCTAGGAAAGGGGCCTCAAATGCCAGAAGTTGGGCTGGCTTCTTGAGGTCAGTGAGGGGCTGACGAGAGTCCAGCCCCTGGCTAGACTCTGGTGTGGAAGGCTAGCTCTTCTGAGGGCAGAGAGCACAGGCAGGAGCTGCAACTGCCTGGCAGAGGCCCATATTTACCTGGAAGGCAGTTTGATAAGGTTTATCACAGAGACTGCAGGCTGCCCACAGACATCCATCCCTTTCCTCCTGGCCCGCCTCTCCTGGCAGAGACACATCCACTACACAGGGTCACCCTCCCATGCACAGCAGCACACTTAGGACCTTTTCCCACAGAGCCTATGGGCCCCAGCAAGTCTCTGACCTTCTAGCCCCAGTTTCCCCCTCTGTAAAGTAGGTTATAGTGCATGGCAATAAGGGCTGGGCACAGTGCCCTGAGAAGAATCGGACTTGGGATGGTGAAAATCACAACACTTTTGGAGCACCTACTGAATGCATGCTTGTTCTGGATCATCCCAGCCTGGAAGCATAAAGGGCCCCCATTTTACAGATGAGAAAACTGAGGCTCAAAAAGATCAAGTCCCATGCCTAGGTGGGTTACACAGTGAGTTAGGGACACAGCAGGTTCCAAATCCTGACCCCAGAGCTGCAACTTTTTGTCACTATGACCCCCATAGCAGCCACGTTTATTTTTCCATCTGAAGTGCCCTCCAGGCCTTACTCTGTGCCTCTGTGAAATGGATTTGTGGATGAGTGCTGCTTGGCAGCCTGGGATTTCCATCTTCTTTTTCTTCTTTCATTCTCAAGTTGTCCCCTTTCTTCTTTCTCCTTCTCTACTTGTCTGGGCAGCTTAGTATTAGATCATTCATTAGGGCCCCAAGGTCAGAGTTGGGTGCACAGCAACTGACCTTTACATCCCAGCAGCTAATCTCTGTTCTCCAGTCTCCACCCACTTATCTCAAACCATAGCCAACCTGCCCCGGTCATTTCCGCAACCCCCGTGGGCAGCCACGGAGGGACCTGTATCTCTGGGTACATACAGCTTCCCTGTCCAAGTAGCCGAGAACTTCCTGGGGCTGAGGAAGCCTAAGGGACAATGCCAGGAAGCCAGGCCTCTCTCCTCCAGGCCTGACCTGGGGACCCTGCTCCTATGTTGGAACATTCTAGCTTGTGATGGGAAACTGAGGCCCAGAGAGGGGAGAGAGATGGCTGAGGTCCCTCAACCAATGGAGTGACGCAGATGCTGTGTGTTTTCACCCAGACAGCTCAAAACCTGACAGCTCTATTCTGGGGTACAGACCACACTAGACAAATCCACCCTTGTTACAGAAATAAAGCTCTGCTTCCCTCCCAGAGAGGTTGGGGGAGTGAGGGCAGGAGTGAGAGTAAGGTGAGCCCGAAGGAGTGAAAAGAACCCTTATGAGGCTAATAGAAGGCTTCACTCTGGAAGGTTCCCCTACCCCACCCCTCTCCAGCCCCACCACCATGGTTTGGGACAGTTGCCAGGATCTCTTGGGTCCCCAGAGTCATTTGGGCCCAGAGTGTTCTCGATGGTACAGCTGGTCCCACATAGAGGACTGTTTAGAACCACAACCAAGGAATGTGCAAAGCCAGCTTATGGGTGCAGCGGTGGGACCCTGGGCCAGCTGCCCTCATCCCACCCTCCTGGGCCCTTCAGAATAAAGGGGTGTGTGTGTGTAACTGTGTACACGGCTGCCCCAAGATACAGAGTCAGGGAAGTGTGTTTCCTGATCCGTCCTCAAGGGTGATGTCAATGGATATGGTGGCTGTGAGACTTGGCCCAGGTCCGTTACCCTAGTAACCAGATAATTGATCATCTAAGCAGGGCCATTTCTGAAGATGAAAGTGGTGCCGTTAATAATTATACTGGGACCACAGGTGTGAACTGAGGCTGCCCTGACCAAACTGTGACACATGGCCACCCCAATGCTACCTCTCCCTGCCTCAGTCTCCACATGTGTAAGTTATTCAGTGGGATGAGATAATCTCTACATTCCACTCCAGTCCTTGAAACCTATTGTTTGACCCAAGAATTCAGATGTTTTTGTTTACTGAGACAGAGTCTCACTTTGTTGCCCTCTGTAGAGTGCTGTAGAATCATAGCTCACAGCAACTTCAAACTCTTGGGTTCAAGTGATTCTCTTGCCTCAGCCTCCCTAGTAGCTGGGACTACAGGTACCTGCCACAACACATGGCTATTTTGTCATTGTTGTTGTTTAACAGGCATAGCCCTGGTGCATGTGGCCAGCACCCTAACCAAGAATATTTTTTTCCTCTTTTTTTTTAATTAAATCATAGCTGTGTACATTAATGCAATTGTGGGGTACAGTGTGCTGATTTTATATACAATTTGAAATATTTTCATCAAACAGGTTAACATAGCCTTCATGGTATTTTCTTAGTTATTGTGTTAAGACATTCATATTCTAGGTAGTGCCTGTGGCTCAAAAGGGTAGGGCACCGGCCCTATATGCTGGAGGTGGTGGGTTCAAACCCAGCCCTGGCAAAAAAAAAAAAAAAATTTTAAAAAGACATTTGTATTCTACATTTAGTAAATTTCACATGTACCCTTGTAAGATGCACCATAGGTGTAGTCCCACCAAGAATTCAGATTTTTGATGATCCTTTTCGATGACACTGAGGACAGCTCGCTGTGTAATTACCATGATCTCTCCCCTATTCTTAATGCTTCCTATGAACTCTTCCACTGAACCCTCTAAACAGTGCTAGGAGGCATTGGTGACAAAAATAAACAGTAACAACTGTTATTTATTGAGCACTTACTATTTACCAGGCACCTTGTACTAAGCTTTACATGTCTCATCTTCTTTAAGCTTCTCAATGGCCTTATAAGGAGCTACTGCAAATTGCTCCTTTTTTATTTTTTATTTTTTGGAGACAGAGTCTCACTCACTATGTCGCCTGGATAGAGTGCTGTAGTGTCACAGCTCACAGCAAACTCAAACTCTTGGGCTTACACGACTCTCTTGCCTCAGCCTCCCAAGTAGCTAGGACAACAGGCACCCACCACAATGCCCAGCTATTTTTTGTTGCAGTTGTCATTGTTGTTTAGCTGGCCCGGGCTGGGATCAAACCTACCAGCCTCAGTGGTATATGTGGCTGGCGCTGGAACCACTATACTACGGGCACCAAGCCAATTTGCTCCATTTTACTGATGAGGAAATTGTAGCACAGAGAAGCTAAGAAACTTGTCCAGATTCCCCAAACTAGTTTTAAACCTGGAATTGGACCTTCCCAGGCATGTGGTTGAAGCCTGTTTTTTCTTTGATGAGAAAACTGTGGATCAGAGAAGCCTGGTGACATGACCTGGGGCACACAGTACACAAGGGAAGAAGCAGGGAACCAGACTTGGGGATACTCTTGGACCCCAAGGCTGCTGGGTCCTCCCCAAATGCCAGCTCCGGAAGTCAGGGAATGTTCAGAGGCTTCCAGTCGACTCTTGGCACCCAGGCAGGGCCCTGGAAGCCTGTGTCATGCCTGTTAGTTCATGGTTATATTTGGGCTGAGTGTGGGTGGGGCTGGCAGGAGAGAAGGAGGAGGCTGGGTGCTGGGAGGGAGCCCCTTGGTGAGCAGGCCCCAATATTGCCAGTAGTGGGTGGTCAGAGCTGCAGGGAGGGAGATGGAAGAACAAAAATAAACCCTCCCCAGCAGGCAGAGAACATTCTCTGTTCCTCCTCTCCACCACTATGTCCACTATGTCCAGAAAGTGACCAGCCCCTCCTCACCCTTCCCATGACTCAGACCCGCCTGTGTGGGCTGGGCCCTCCTGCCTCCACCTGCAGAGGCAGCCATGCTGAGACAGCCTCTCCACATCACTCCGCCTTTGAGAACCCCATGAGGGAGCATCCTCTTTGGGAATGAGAAGCTTTGAGAGCCTCAGGACCTGGGTTCCAATGCTAACTTTGCCGCAAACTCCTAGGATGTTCTTGGGAGACCCCTTTCTTTCTGAGTCTCAGTTTTCTCACCTGTGCAAGGGGTCTCAGAGGAAGTACCTGTTTGGTAAATTGTGAAAGCCTATTGGGAGGTAAGGGTGGTCATAGCCAGCTTCTCAGAACCGCCTGTGGGGATGAGGGGGCTGGCAGTTGGAGAGGGCCCTGGGTCAGACAGCTGGAAGATGCACAGTCTGAATCCTCCGCTAGCCTACAGCAAGAGGCTCTCCGGGGACTAAGGTCCCATCCTGCTTAGGGCTTCTTTCTCTGAAAGAGAAAGCTGGACTGTAGCAGGTGAAGGATTTTGTCAGGAGATGAGGACCCTTGGGAATCACCTTTTTTTTTTTTCTTTTTGCAGTTTTTTGCCTGGGCTGGGTTTGAACCCTCCACCTCCAGTTTATGGGGGTGGTACCCTACTCCTTTGAGCCACAGGTGCCACCCAAGGGACCATCTTGCTTAGCTCCTGTCTATGGTACAGATGGGCACCTATCCCTGAGGGACAGATAGTCATGTCCAAAGTCATGTCAGCACAGAGCAGTGGGACTGAGACTCTGCCCCAGGTTGCGTGTCCTCATCTATTAGGAGGAATCCATCTGACTGAGGACCTACCATGCACCTGTGGCTTTTCATGCTTCCCCAGAGCACCAGCCTGCAAAGTTGGGGTTCTGATCCCACTTAACAGATGAGAAAACCAAGACTCAGGAAGATGAAACCTCCCAGGCTCGGCGCCTATAGCTCAACCGGCTAAGGTGCCAGCCACGTACACCTAAGGTGGCGGGTTCGAATCCCCAGCCCGGACCCGCCAAACAACAATGACGGCTGCAACCAAAAAATAGCCGGGCGTTGTGGCGGGCGCC
>CAUYTI010160964.1:0-46561 GCA_963575145.1 Galago senegalensis | reverse complement strand
TCAAAAGAATTCCAAAGTATTTCAAAACCAAATCATACATTCCTAAATAACCTAAGGATCAAAGAATAAATAAAAGAACAATTTGGAAAGTGTTTTAAACTAAATAAAAATAAAAGGACAATACATCAGAATTTGTGAGATCCTTATTTGATTTTTAAAATTCATCCTCTTGCTCACAGCAAACTTAGGCTATTTTTACTGTAGTCTTTGTAGTTATGAAGTTGTACCAGAAAGCATAAATCATCCTAACATAACATTATTCCCTAGTGAACCAATTATAAATACCCTATGAAATTATTATTTCATAAATAAATTATTTATGAAATTATTTCAATATTAAAATTATTATTTCATAAATTATTTCCCCTTAACATCCATGTCCATTCTTTGATTCAACATCCTTGTCCATCTTCTTTTGCTGAGTACAAACACATGGAAATTTGTTGCAAATTAAATGGTAAATCTTTTTTTTTTTTTTTTTGAGACAGAGCCTCAAGCTGTCCCTCTGGGTAGAGTGCTGTAGCATCACAGCTCACAGCAACCTCCAACTCCTGGGCTCAAGTGAGTCTCCTGCCTCCGCCTCCCAAGTAGCTGGGACCACAGGTGCCCGCCACAAGGCCCGTCAATTTTTTTGGTGGCAGCCGTCATTGTTATTTGGCAGGCCCAGGCTGGATTCGAACCCACCACCTTAGGTGTATGTGGCTGGTGCCTTAGCCACTTGAGTCACAGGCACTGAGCCGTAAATGGTAAATCTTGTCAAAAACAAAAACAAGACTGTCATCAGAGAGACCAGAATAGATGCCCATTTATTAACTAGTATGGACTCTCAGGTTAAAGAAACAAAGTTATCTATAGGTCAAGGATTCAGGACCCCACAGGCACACCAAATTTCTAAATTCCTATGGCTTTAAATTCCCTAACAATGGACCCTAACTTCAATTTATAACTCAGACCACTCCAAATTTGTTTGAACCCCCCATTTTTTTCTGATAAGCAATTGTAATCAGTTTCAGCCAGGCTCTAAAGCCTGCACAACAACTGTCTTTGTGTCCTATAGTTCACCCTTCAATGTTAATAGTCAAATCCCAGCTTGTTTTAGTGCTAAAACCCCACCCCAAAGTCAACATGGGGGGTATGTTATATACATGTTCATTAGTTGCGCATGTGCTTATTCCCCTCATAAATATGGATACCTTTCCCCAAACGTGTCGAACGTGTGTGTGACTGTGTTATGTGACACAGGCCCTGGGAGGCATGACACCCAGTGAGTCCTTCCTGTCTCTAGAGACAACCTTTGGCAGATGCCAGAGACTGTCTCTTCCTGATTTGTAAACTGAGATTGCTAAAAAAGCTCTCCTTTCTATTCTACAGGCATCTGGGGGTCTTTTGGATGACAAAAAACCCCTCCACTCATCTATGCAAGTGATGTCAGAGAACAACTCAAGTCACACGCACAGCCACTGACCATGGGGGACAGCAGATTTAGCAGAGCTAACAACTAAAGGGGAGAAATTCAGTAAGGATGATGGCTTCCAACAGGTTTAAAGAGAATGGCCGGAGTAAGGAAGGATTTAGAGGAAAAATGGATAAAGCTCTTAAATATTTATGTAAACATAATTCTCTTTAGGCTCATGGAGTAGAAGTGAAGCATGAAGTGAAGGAAGTGTGTTGTGCTATCAGAGTTTAGGCACAAAAGTTACCTCCCAAGCTGGGCGCAGTGGCTCACACCTGTAATTCTAGCACTCTGGAGGCCAAGGACAGTGGATAACTTAAGCTCACTAATTTGAGATAAGCCTGAGCAAAAGCAGGACCCCATATCTACTATAAATAGAAAAACTGAGGCAAGAGGATCGCTTGAGCCCAAGAGTTGGAGGCTGCTGTGCGCTATGATGCCACGGCACTCTACTTAAGGTGACTATTTGAGACTCTACCTCCAAAAAAAGAAAAAATTACTTTCCTCCCAAATCACTTCTGTCACTAAAAATTAACTTCAGGAAGGTACAGTCTACATACAACCAAACATACCCATTTTAAATTATAAGTACCTTTTGATAAATTTGTATAAGCATGATACCACTGCCACAGTCAAGACACAGAACATTTCCACCATTCAAAAAGTTGGTTGACTCATTTTTACTCATTCTAAGAATTCTCACTGAATGTATAAACGACATTTCTAAAAAGCTTGTTTTCACAATTTTTTAATTCTACATTTCTCTACTCGGAGTGAAATTAAGCATCTTCTTGTGCATATCCGAGTCATTCTGATGTCCTTTCCCCTGAATTATCTGTTTATATGCTTTGCACATTTCTCGATTGAGTTGTTGATTGTTTTATACTGCCTGCCAGAGTGTTTTATCTATTACAAAGATCAACCCTTGGTCTATCATATGAATTGCAAATATTTTTTTCTCGTTTCTCATTTTGTTTTCACTTCATAGATGGTGATATTTATTTATCTTTTTATGTTGTCAAACAGTGGTCTTTAAGCTTTTTTTAAAATGTAGTTTAGCTGGGTGTGGTTCTTCACATCTGTAATCCCAGTGACTTGAGAGGCTGAGCTGGGAGAATCGCTTCAGGCCATGAGTTTGAGATCAGCCTGGACAACATAGTAAGACCCTATCTCTAAAAAAAAAAAAAAAAAATTAGACACATTAGCCAGGCCTGGTGGTGCATACCTATAGTCGCAGCTACTCAGGAGGCTGAGCCAGGAGGACTGCTTAAGCCCTGGAGTTTGAGGTTGCTGTGACCTGTGATTGTGCCACTGCACAACAGCTGGGGTTACAAAGTAAGCCCCTATCTCTTAAAAAAATGTAGTTTAATTATAATTTACCATTTTTTTTTCCTGGGATGACTTCTAGGCTTTGTACCACAGTGAGAAAAGTAATGAAAGAGTTACCTCATGTTGTTACATAGATTGGGACACCAAGCTATCACTCACTGGGTTTCAGGTTTCATACCTAAATTTCATTTGGAATTTATCTGGGCTCATAGCTGGAGATAGGAATAAAAAATTTTACATTTAAACTTTTTTTGGGTCCGTTTTCTTTTAATATTTTAAAACAAACCTTTTAATATTTTAATTGTGATAGCATTCAATTTATAAATGAACATAGGGAGGGCTGACGGGTCTATGTCACTGAGTCTCAGGAAAGTTTTAAAGTCTTCTTCATAAGGGTCCTATACATTTTTATTACATTTATACTAGGGATTTAACATTTTATTTGTTGTTGTTGAGCTTCTAAATGGGTCATTTTCTTCTTTATCATTTCTACCTACTTGTTGTTCCCTAAACTCACATGGTTTCTTAATTTAAAATCTCTCAAGCCCATGACCCACGCCCTTTCCTGTCATAAACTTCAGGATGCCACAGTCACTTTCTCTTATGTCCCATTACCTTCACTCACTGCGCAGTTTTTCCTTATTGGTCAAATAGCACCACCCTCTGCTATTCCCTTCACCCCTTGAACCAGGGGTCCTCAAACTTTTTAAACAGGGGACCAGTTCACTGTCCTTCAGACCATTGGAGGGCTGGACTGCGGGCCCTGGGATAAGTTGGCTGCTAAGCAGGACAGGCAGCGGCGGTGGGCCGGATAAATGTCCTAGTTGGGCTGCATGTGGCCCATGGGCGGTAGTTTGAGGACACCTGCCTTGAACAATGAAAGCATCCTAAGGAAGGGCAGAGATCGATTAGAGGACCAGAATTTAATTTAACAGAATATCCAGGGATGGTGAAGACACTGAATCATTGCATTGTTAGTATGTTCCCTTTGGACTCTGCTGACACTGTCACGTGTATGAAGCAGGACTCACTCAGAGCCTTTCTTTGCTGGAGGGCCTCTGTAATTTGGTGAGCTTGACCCTTCCGCAGCTGATGTTGAAATCTGATCCCCAAGGTTGGGGCCCAGTGGGAGGTGTTGGATCCTGGGGGCAGATCCTTTACGAATGGCTTGTTGCCTCCTGGAGGGGATGATTGAGTTCTTGCAGGAGTCTAGAGGTGACTGTTAAAAAGAGCCTGGGGCCTCCCTCCCTCCTCTCTCTCTTTTGCTTCCTCTCTCGCCATGTGATCTCTGCCTCCCCTTCCACCCTGAGTGGAAACAGCCCAAAGCCCTCCCCAGATGCAGACACTGCACCATGCTTCTCACACA
This sequence comes from Galago senegalensis, assembly GCA_963575145.1. Lineage (NCBI taxonomy): Eukaryota > Metazoa > Chordata > Mammalia > Primates > Galagidae > Galago > Galago senegalensis. Next base: position 42,413 of record CAUYTI010160964.1, on the reverse strand, counting down.
ACGTGAAGAACTGGGAGCCAAATAAACCTCTTTTCTTTATCAATCACCCAGCCTGAGAGACTACAGCAGGGCCCACTGCTCCCTTCACCTGTTCTCCTCTCGGCCTCTGTCCTAACCAAATGCTCTACTGTTTTCCTCCATCAGGTTCATGTTCACCACAGCTCTTTTCAGTTTAGGGTTGTTGATGGAAAAGAATAATTTCCAAATAATTTAAGGAGGTTTATTTTGAGCCAAATTTGGTGACCATGACCTGGAGCCACACCCAAGAAGACTTGAGCAAGTGGAGGTGGGGTGACAATTCAGTTTTATACATTTTATGGAGACAGGAATTATAGGTAAGGGCATACATCAATACGTGGAAAACACACCTTGCTTTGGGCCAAAAATGTGGACTATCTCATGGGGCAGTGATAGGTGGGTTTAAAGATTGTTTAGCTGACAACCGCCTGAAAGAGTTAGGCTTTATCTAAAAGACCAGGAGCCAGTGAAAAGGAATGCTTAAGATAAAGGGTCTGCTAATCAGAGACAAAGTCCTAGACAGACTCTAGTGGTTTGTTGTGTGTGTCCAGGACCTGCTGGTAGGTCTTGCAGAGCCTCAGGCCGGTTAATGTGTCACAGAGGAGTCTCTAAGAGGGGGGCGGAGCCATAGAGAGGCTCCTTTCTCAAGGCTAGCAACTCAGTTTTAGGGATCCCCTTGGCCAAGAGGGTTCCAGTTAGTAAGTTGCGGAGGGGGAAGCTTACGAATACAGGGGGAAGCCCTGTATTTTAGTTTACAGGGCTCCATATTTTTTTCCTTTGGTTGGGAATAGTTATTGAAATACCGTCTTTAACAATGTGCTTCTTAGAATGCTAGTGCGGGTGTTACACTTGGGGAAAAGGCTGACGCTTTCCTCTTCCCCGTATCTAGTTCAAGTGTCTTTCCTAGTGCAGTGAGGCATGCTGGGAGGCACCGCCAGCTGTACGCCCCACTTGGAGGGGTTCAGCGCACATTTGTGCTTTAAAGACAGAGGAGTTCCACAGCCAAAAGCTACACATTTCACCAATTAAGTTAACTATACAGGCCTGATTAACATTTTGTGCAACTACTATTGTGTGCGACACACTTCCAGGAACCCGGCCTTACGGCCTCAGGATGATGAACAGGTCTGCCTGGGTCATTCCACTGGGGACACCTGTGAGATCAAACATCCATCTGGAATGAAGTGTCAAGTTCAATGTGAATTGAGAGGTGGGAGACTATTGCAATCCAAGTGGCTTATTTACCCTCAGGGTGACTACATCATTTGTGGGACAGTTTTATTTACAGCCAAAGGGAATTGCAGGGCCTGTCTGAGGGCAGGGCAGTCCATCTCACCTACCCACACAACTCCTGCCCCAACCCTCAGCACATCAGTGGCCCCTTCCAGTGACTGCACCTCCCCAGTAGACTCAGCACCTGCTGAGTCAAGACGTCCACCAAATATGCCATGAGGCTTGATGGCCATAGCAGTTTGCTCAGAGCGGCAGGATGAGGAGAAGGCCCTCTCCTGTCCTAGGGTTCCTGGTGACATGAGGCACAGCCATAGACTGGCCCCCTGCCAGAGGAGAAGGCAGGCACCTGAGCCCTTCTTCTTTCTCAGTAGGGAGGACGGAAGCTTTTGTAAGGGAGGGAGGGAAACAAGGAAGGAAGCTAGAAAAACATAATGGAGAGAAGCAGGCAGAATCTGAGTCTACATGCCCTGAGCTGGGGACAGGAGGAGACTGTCCCTGCCAGGTGAGGCCAGGCTCTTTTAGGTAGGATAGGATGCCCACCCTTCACCCAGCTCCATCCCGCCAGTCCCAGGAGGATACTGTGTTGTCTGTTCACTGTGTTACTGAGAAATTCCCTGCAGCTATTTGGGAACTCCTGATACAGCCACCTGTTGCTCCTTGCTTCCTGGGGAATGATCCCTAAGACTCACCCAGAAACTTGCAACTGATTTGCTGCACAAACAAGAGATTCCAGAAAAAAAAAACAAACAACAACAACAACACAGAGTACCCCTCACAGGTATCTGAAAGTTCACCCCAGAATGCGCAGCTGAGGTTGTCATTCGGCCCTTGAAGGGCAGGGGGAGTGGGAAGACAGCTTGCCCACCTAAGTGGCAACGAGGACCAGGGCTTGGTTTCTGGCTTGTAACATGGTGTTTCAGGCAGGAACAGGCTTATATATTAGACCTTAGCCTCTCTGATCAAGAATATCTGAAATATGACCAGGGGAATTATCAGTGCCTTTTCAATACAGCCAGAAGAGCTCTGCTTGAGCCTCTCTTCCGTATGGCATTTCCTGGTGTGATTTTTCTTTTTGATGGGAAGAGAGTGTTCCTCTGCTAAACACCCTCCAAACCAAAAATGAACTAGCCAACTAAACACCCAAACACACTGGCCAACCAGTCAACTGACCATTCTACCTATCAAATGGTAAAGTTTAAAACCACTGCTGTAATATATGCATACACACACATGCATCTACCCCCAACATACATGCACAGATGTGTACATGCAACCATGCACACACCTATGCACACACACATGCACGAACATTCTTTCGTTTTCTGTTTCAAGTGCCGAGCCCCCAGCACACCCATGCAACTTGGCCTTGAAGAAGCCTCTGCTGTTTTTGCATATTGTTTTCCAGGTTTCTGGGGGCCAGTTCTTGGACTCAGCTGTGGTTTTCACTCCTTTGAGACCATCACACCCTGCAGTATCTGTGCCCCCAGCTTTTAAGACCTCACTGTGGTCTGGCCTTACTTCTCACCTGTACTACCAGACTTGAGAACCCACAGCAGCCAGCACAGCCTCCCAGTTCCCTGAGCACTCAATTCACGGAGCCACAGTAACGCTCTGCCCCGCTGTTCTCACCACTTCTGTATGCGATTTGCTATTCACGCCTTAACTCATCACATGGCTGTTTTCGTCTTCCCTGTGGTTTTTATTAATGAACGCTAGGTCCTCTGGCAGTTCAGTGCATAAGAGGACGCGCCTTCAGTTATACATGATTGTGCTGGCACTGGCCTGTAATATTGCACGTATTAGACGCTATTTGCATGAAAATATTCACCTATTTAGAAGGGGGGAAATTCAGTAAGGAAAAGGTATCCAGAAGACACCAGGACAGCAAACACATCACGTTTTTGTTCTTATCATTTGGCAGTTCCAGAACAGTTTTCCACTCTCTGCATAATTTATTACCACTTTCATAGTCTTCTTTACCCAGGCTCATATTGTTGTCTGCATTACTGATAAAGGCCCTGCTTTTTATAAAAAGGAGACCACAGAGGCCACAGCCAAAGTCCAGGGGACCCTGGAGATGCCCAACAGTGTCCAGATGGGCTTGAAGTTAGACCGCTGCACTCACCAGCCTCAGGGGAAAACCAGGTCAGGTTAGAGAAAGCTTTTGGGGTGTTTCTGCTGCCCTGGGGCGAGCCTCCCTCATCAGCCTCTGCTGCCCTGGGGCGAGCCTCCCCCTATCAGCCTCTGCTGCCCTGGGGTGAGCCTCCCCTATCAGCCTCTGCTGCCCTGGGGCGAGCCTCCCCTATCAGCCTCTGCTGCCCTAGGGTGAGCCTCCCCCTATCAGCCTCTTCCACCTCCTGAACTCCAGGCCTCTGGTGCTGGTGGCCTTTCCAAGCTCTGCAGCATCTCTTCCTAGCAGAGCTGTCTTTGCTTCAGACATGTGGCAGATGGTATTTCCAAAGGTGGTGACATCAGTACTTCCCATTCGGCCTGCTCTTCCATGAGGTGATTCTGCTGCCCTCCAATCAAGAGGGGGAGCTCACGGTCCTCTCTCCCTTGCCAGAGGGTGAGTTCATGACTATCTTGACATAGACTATGGTGGAACTGACACTAGGTGACTTCTGACAATAGGTCCTAAGAGATTCCTATGGAGTCTCTGGGGTGTCTACTCACCTCTGGGGGTCTTGAGCAATCTGACTACCCTGGGCCACCATGCTGTGAGGAAGCCCAGACCACCTGAAGAGGCCATACTGCTCAGGCTGACTGCCTCAGCTTAGGGATCAGGCAACAGCTAGCATCAACCTACAGACATTGAAGGAAGATGCTCTAGATGATTCTAGCCACCAGCTGTCAAGTTGTGCCACCCAACGGAGGCTCTGAACATCACGGAGCAGAGAAAAGCCATTGCTTCTTGCCAGCAAAAGGGTTGGTTATGCCACTAAGTTTCAAGGGAGCTTGTTAAACAGCAATGGTAGCTGGGAGAGATGTAAAATCTCAAATCCCATGGAAGGTTACCATGCTATCAAGACCTTCAAGACCCTAAATGCACAAATCCTCTAAATTCTTCTCTTCCAGGACTCAGTGAGTTCTAAGACCATGTGAAATTCTAGCCGACATAAATGTGGAGTGCAAATTTCATGAAGATGGGGTTTGGTTCTCCATTTCTTCAGACAGCATAATGGGCCATCCCCTGTGTGGGACGCCACAAATTTCAGGCTTGACTGATTTCCAAAAAACATCTGATAATTAAGCACTTCTTTTTTTCCCCTAAAACTTTGTTATTCAAGGACTCTTTCAGAATTGGATCAGTTTATCATTCTGGATGGTTGTAAGGAGAGAGGGCCCCTTCCCACACTGTCCCCTTAGGGAGAGAGTGGATCCCAGCACTCCACTCTACTCCCGGGCGTGCGGATGGCAATACCACCATCGCCCACGAGGTAGTGCCTTCCTTCCTCTCCTGGCCCTGCCTCCCTTCTACCAGCACCCACCAGGCACTGTGCTAGGTTCTGGGGATATGCAGGCAAACAAAACAGACGATCCCTACCCTTGGGGTGCTCAGATATTCCCACTTTCTGCCTACATGCTCTTTTTGAATTCTTATTACATTCATAATAAAAATAAAGCCACATGGGAGCTTTTGGATAATGAGGTGATCTATGTGGAGGGTGGAGGATGTAGGTTTTCAGACTGACTCCAGCACAGAGCTGTGGTGGGGGAGACTGTCTTAACAAGCGTACTGTTGGCTACTGAGCCAGACTTCCCAACTCAGAAGCTTGGTACACAGCTGATTCACGTGTATTGTTGGTTGACAGGTGACATTTTACCCCTTGGTGATTCCCCTTCTGCCTTGTGGCTCTGCTGTCCCTTGAAGCCTGGGGGTCCTGTGCATGCAGTGGAGGGTGGACAATGCCCACTTGCTTCTCATCTGCCTTGGCTAGCACATATCTCTTTGGAGAGAAGTCACTTGTCTCTGCCTGGACAGCCTTTCCCCGCAGCAACCCTGCCAGTGCAAAGTCGGACAGGACACAGGGGGCTTGCTTAGGACCCCTGAGAGCTGGGGGCTTGGCTAGGAAATCCAGATGGCCTCAACCCTCCCATCTCGGGACAATCAATCAAGTTTCCTAAAGCCCCCAAGAGAGCTCTGCAGGGTACACGCATGTCCCTTAGGTGACGCTGTCAGTTCCCTCTGCTTGGTAAAAAACAAGGGCCCTCCCTGAGCTGGGCTTAAACACACCAACTTTCATCCACCTTTAACAAGACAAAATGCTTAAAAAAAAAAAAAAACAAACCAGTAAGCTGTTGAAAGACCCATTACCCCCCTCCACACGAATTCATAATAAAATATTAACAAATCTGTCCTCATTTTGTTGGTGGAGAACTTAAAATCTTTCTACGAAAAAAATTCTCTTCTGCTCTCCACCCACAGAGAAACATGTAGCAAAACAACGCCATAGAATGGTTCTGATGCTGTGTTCCCGCAGCAAGGGAGCTGCAGTTCCCAGGGCTTTCAGTTCATTTTATGTTATAAGTTAATAATGTGTGCATGATTGAGAGTAACTCATTAAACTCATCATAAAATAAGGCACTAAGGTAAGAAAAGTGCAAAGTGAGCCTGTTGCTACATTAAGTACACAAATCATCTTTGTTTTCTCTCCATTTAAATTAGAAAACAGCTGAAGAAGTAAATGTAGTTCGCATAATTCTATTTTCAAAGATCCAGGGTGCCTGAGAACAGAATTTGCAGACAAATCAGAAAAGACAGGTTATCCTGGCCCATGGGATTTTTTTTTTTTATCTTTCTTTTACCTTGGTGACAAACTCAACTAGATAGTAAGGGGTGTGGCCATAAAACTGATAGACATTTTCAGGAACTATGAGCTTTCCAAGATCAAGTTTATTGGCCAGAAGACACGGGGCACACTTGGAGCTGGAGCCCTCTTAAAACAGGATGACCCAGACTGGAAAATGCATAGGAAGTTTCCCACGGATCCTAGCTGCAGGGAGCCCCCGTCTTTCAGGACTAGACCTGCAGCAGGCAGGTGGGGGGGCAGGTAGGCCTGCCTTAAGGGGCCTGGGTGTGTGGCCACATCTATTCTGGCTCCTGCTTGAAGTAGAGGCAACTGTGTTCTGGACCAGTGGAGGCTGACACCTCGGACTCAGCACAGACCGGCTGTAGGCAGCAGTGATTCCTTTCCCCACCGGCTCCTCGTTCATTCGCTGAGGAAAGCCTACGTGGAATGGGATCTCAAGAAACGACGTCAGAGAGACACAAATGCCAAAAGTACCTTTGCTGGGCAGCTCAATTAGAAAAGAAATAACCCAAAGAAATGAGGCACCGTGGCAGAAAGGCCGTCCAGGGAGAGCCTGGGCAGTGTATTAACAATCACCACCCGAGTATTCACCAAGCAAACAGCAGGGGGAGCACCCACCAAGGGCCAAGTTCTAGGGGAGGTGATGTGCACCCCAAACCTTGAGGTCCTTCCATGTAAATAGGCATTATTGGCCTCATTTTTAAATATGAGGAACCTGAAAGCAAAGGAGGCCTCACAAATAACTTTCCAAAATCACGGGCGTGTAAGGAGTACAACTGAGAACAACTCGCGGCCCGGGGTCCCCTCCCGGCACACGTGGCTCCTTTCTGCACCTCTGGGAGCTGGTACAGGCACCTGTAGGTGCTCCAGTGCCACATGGGGCAGGAAGGGGAGGCAAGTGCATTGGGAAGCTGATACGACATCTGTTCTTATGAAGGGCAGGGAGGTCATTCCGATTTAGCCCAGAGTGGTACACGGTCAAGGCCAAGGGGGTGCCAGGGGAAGAAAAAACGATATGATCAGGAATGCACCTGCTTTAGCATCCTGCATGGTGCTGCCTTGCTTTTTCCTTTTTGTTTTTCAGCATTTGAAGGATAAAAGAGCATCAGGAGTTGACAGGACCTGCTGCTTTAGACACATGGGTCACCTCACGTCTCTGTCTGGCTCTCAGATCAAGCTCTACAGTGACATGACAATGCTGTGTCCACGTCAGTTCCCTGCCCCTCCTGTCAAGGCTCATCTTTGCCCAAAATGTCCCTCCCCTACAAGAGCCTAAAATAATCCCCCCCCCCCCGAGAGCCTAAAATAATGACAGGGCACAATTCTGTCCTCCCAGCTCTGGGCTCCACACACATGGCTTATCTGAGTGGAATCTTTGACGCAGTCTGCTGGGCTTTTTATCATCATCATCACCATCATCATCTTATGGCTGAAGAGAGGAGCAGCCATGGTTTATGTGAATTTTAGGGTCCACATTAGGAGTCAACCAAAAATGGGCAGGAAACCCCCAAACCAAGCACAGTTTGGAGTCATCCACACTGTCACACTTAATTCTGTTCAGTTCAAACACATGATCTACACAGGAGCTGTGAGAGCCTGGAGGAGGGGCCCCCAACCCCATAGCAACCCTCGGAGGTAGGTCTCAGTGTCACCATTGTTTCAGATAGGAGGTGAGGCCTAGAGCTTTTAGTTGACTTATCTATGGCTATTCTCCCAAATAAAGGCAGAGTGGGGTTTCCAACCCAAGATATCTAACACAGCCTGCGTTCTCATCGCTTATTATGGCATCCCAAGTGTGGGCTAGTAGCACCACCGGTTGCTTTATCCTGCCCAGGCACTGTCTCCAGGTTATTTCTTATGAGGAAAGACAGCATTGCCCCATTTCCCTCCTGGTAGCATTTCTGGAGAGCTCTGGGGCTGCAGAGAACAGGGCTGTCCTCTAGCATCTATGGACACTTTGATGACATGAATAAGCCAGATCAGAGACTTGTCCACGTGTGTTTCTGATCTTTCCAGGTCTCTGCCTAGATGAAACTTTGCCAAATGCAGATTATTCCTAAGTTTCAGTGTGCCTATGAGCTGATTCATTGATCTTGACTCTATGACCAAAAAATCACATGGAAAGTAAGGAATGGTTCACCATTAACCAGGGTGGCACCTGTGCCTCCTGTCGTGTCCCAGACCTGTGCGCACCTGCGCCTTTTGCATGTCACACACATGAGTGCTCCTCACCTTCCAACTCACACAAATGACCACTGCTTTTCAGGACGCACCAGCTTGGGCACCAACCTTCACTGCTTTCCAACTTCTGTGCTACTATTAGGCTGATCTTGCAAACGTTCACTGAGCCCTGGTGTTCTGGACTAAAAATGTTTCCAAATTCCTTGTTGATAATTCCAGCCTTGGGTATTGTCACCCCCCCCAAAACCATAATTACACTGATATGGCAGCTTATTCAAATGACTGCCATTCCTCAAACCCACACCTTAAACAGAAACAGGAGCAGTGGAACGGACCTTTTGAAAAATTTCAATGAAATCGAGATAACTTTGCTGCAGCTGAGTTTGACAGACTCTGAAATTATAAGCTTAAAAGAGATAACCTCCTCCAACGGCTGAGCATCAAAGCCAACTCGCTGACACGTGTGCAAAGATTGACAGTGATCGCAGATAACACGGGGCGAGGCACGCAGGAGGACACAGCAGCCAGCAAGGAGGTCACGCAGTCGTGCTGACTTTCTGCAGCAAAAGCCAGAAAGCCACTTGTAGAACATTCTGGACCTGTGTATGGGGCTGCTTGGCTTGGATAGAGTTTCACAGACATGAAACCAGTGGCTATTTACTGAGATGTGTGTGTGTCGGGGGTGGGGGGGGGCAGAGGGGAAGCAACGGCCTGGCTGTGAACACCACAATGACAGGATGGAAGGGAAGAAACCCTGTGGAGGGTAGGACCTACTATAAACTCGGGAGGAGGATGTCACACTCTGGGGCACCTGGACAATACACCATATTGTTTCCCTGCTACTGTATTCTTGTCTATTTCAAGCACTATCTTAAAACAGAGAAAATCCAAGCCTCTTTAGCCTTCCCCATCTTTTTTCTTCCTTTGCTGATGCTGGAGCCGTTATGACTTCCTATTTCCATCGAGAGAGTTGATTACATGCTCTCCAGGGTCAGCTACTGTGTTTCCCCCAAAATAAGACACTGTCTTATATTTATTTTTTCTCAAGAAGACACTAGGGCTTATATTCAGGGGATGTCTTATTTTTATTAAGCACAATACAACAATCTACGTTTATTCCAATACAGTTAAGTCATCTTCTTCTTGAATCTGACAGGGAGAGCCAATCTTGTTGGTGGGGCTGGTGCTAGTGATGCGTGAACTCCTTTCCCCTAGCTGTTTGCACGTGTGCAATAGGATGCCTGCAACCACGGTTACCACATGTGCACCTGTGCAAGTGCAAACAGCTTGGAGAAAGGAGCTGTGGCAGATAAAAGGTATTCCAGTCTTCCTTACTGCTCCACACAGAAATGCAGGGCGTGGCTATGCAGCGTATCTGCATAGCCATGCCCATCACTAGGTCTTATTATCGGGTAGGGCTTATATTTAACAAATGCATAGAAATCCTACTAGGGCTTATTTTGGGGGTAGCTCTTATTTTCAGGGACACACAGTACTCTGCTGGCTTCGCGTGTGAGAGACTGTGTGGTGTATGATGGGGGTGGGAGGTGGGATTTTGCCTCAGCAGAAAGCCTGACCAGCGTCTCCTGATGTGAGGATGTGTGTGCATAATTGCCTGTGTTTATAACCAAGCTGAAGCCACAGGCCAAATGCCAAACTGCAATCCCTAAATATTTTTATTCACTTCTTCTAAACCAGTTACAAAACAAGCCAACAAACAAACACCAAAACCATCAGCTGCAAGGGTTGGTCTGGAGTCCATCGCATTCTGAGTGGTGATGTTTGGAAATCAGAGAGGCCTGGGACTGTGGTGGGCTGGGAGGGAGGGCAGAGGTGAAGGCACAGACCGAGTGGGGGATAGTTCACCCCTTCCTCTCCCCTCTGAGCTGGTAAGCAGAAGAGGGCTGTTGGATCCTGCAGGAAGCCAGCAGTGCAGGCCTCATTGCAGGACCTGGGGCCCAAGAACAGCTTCACTTGCTGGATTATGAGTATCTGGAGAGTAGGCATATTTGGGGAACTTTCTTCCTAGAGCCTGACAGTGCAAGGTCAGAACAGGTGGTCCAAGAACATTTACCATGGGAAGGAATGCACGCAGGAATAAGGAATGAGTCAGCCAGTGAACAGCAGGGGCTTGGATCTCTATGGGGTGGGGAGATGTCAGGGTAGCCACAAGCTACAGACAGACAGTTTTCCAGCCTGAGTTTGGGGCTTCCCCACTAGGCTTCCTTGCCCCACCTCTCCCTACATCCCTCAGCACCCTCTGACATGCTATCTTTCTTATTGTTGCCTTCCCCACTAGAAAGTAGGCTCCAGGACAATAGGGATTTCTACTTATTCTGGTCACTCAGCCCCAGTGTCTGTGACAGTCCTGACACAGAGAAGGTGCTTGAGAGATTTATGGAATGAAGGACTATCTCTACCCTCTTACGATGGAGGGGCCCTGCTGCCTTGCTTGCAGAGAGGCCTAACCCTGGGAATAATAGGCCAGAACATGTCTGGGAGGCTCAAGGTAAGAAAAGGCAAGCAGAGAGGCCACAAGCTGTATCAGATGGCAGGCCTGGCCGCAGGAAGGCTGGGAGATGCTGGGACATCACTAATTAGCATTGCCGGGGCAAAAACATCTTGGCCTTCACCACTGTGCCTGAAAAACTTGTACAAATATTTCCAGCAGGAAAAGATTCCCCTTATTTTTAAAATACTTGAATATGATGAAATTTACAATTGAAATGCTTTTCATTAAAAGAAGAGTGTGCTGTGGGCTGAAGAAGCTGACCATTCAAAGCAAGAGACTGGGTTTTATCAGACTGGAAGTTTGATTTACACTCAAAGTTCTTGCTACTGCCAAGGAACCAGGCACCCCCCCCTCTCCAACCAACAGACACACACCTGATAATTATCCTTCCTCATACGTAAAATGGGACATATGCTATGACCAGTTATATAACTGGTGCCATGAATCCTACTTTTGAAAGCACATCCAATTCTCTCAATCTTTTACTCAAAATCTTTCGGAGGCTCCAAATGCCTGGAGAATGAAGCCCCAGTCTCTCCTCAAGCCTGCATCAAAAGCCCTTCCCATCTGGGCCTCCATCTGACTTTCCAGTCCTAAGTGACAGCCAGCTCTTGCCTCACCTCCTCCTTATATTTTATTCTTTCCTAAAATTCTGTTTTTATTCTCTTTCCCACAGGGCTAGGAACCACACCCGTGCCATCCACCCCTGCCCACACACACAGGAAGTGCTTGTTGACCTGACCTCCAGTCTGCCTTTTAAAAGACCTGATCTGATTATGGCTTCGAGGGCTCCCACTAATATCCATGCCAGAACTGAAACTCCTCAGTGTGATGAGGGAGGCTTGCCAGGGTGTGCCCTGTCTAACCATTGGGTCTTCTTACTCACCTCACCCCACTTACCTCCTATACCCTGAGGAGAGCTGCCTTACCCTCCACGCTCTGAGCCTGGCCTCTGTGCTTTTCCTAGGCTACTGCCTGCCCAGAATGTCCTTTGAACTCCTCTGAAGAATGTTCCTCAGAACCTAAAGAGCTATCCGCTTGTCCTTAAACCATTGCTGGTTGACTTCTCAGAAATCTTTCCACCCTGCCCCAGGACACATGCACCCCCCCACCCCTACCAGCCCCAGTTCACCTGCACCTTCCCCACCTTGTTTGGCTATCTAACACCCTCACTAGGTTCTGGGCTCCTTGATGACAGGGACCATTTATTATTGTATTCTTAGTGCCTTTCCTAGAGCAGACACCCAATAACTATTTGCAGAATGAACAGAGATCCAGATTGCAGCTGCTCTACTCTGCTCCTTAGGCTTTGAATGGTGGATGAACTTCACAGCCTCAAGACCTGACTTGGTTCCTGAGTAAGTCTGGGCGGCGAGGTACACACACACTGGGCCTTTGCAGGATTTCAGATGAAAGGCATCCAGACTGCCCTTTCCCCTTACTTGGCTCTGAACCTTGCTCAGCGTATCCCAAGCAGAATCACTTGGCTAGCTTACAGAAGCCTGGAACTTCACAAAGCAGAGGAACATCTGTCGCCACTGTATGGTTCTCTTTTTCTGGCAGCCACAGGATAGCAGAAGGTCTCAGCGCTCGCTGTGGAAAACAGGTCACTACTGCTGCAAATTCCTGGAAGACCTTCTGACAACACTGCAAATGCCCCAGATCTGCTGCAGCCTCATTTCTGCTGCTCTCTTAATCTGAGCAGCCATCTTGTCATACGGTCAGATGGGCCGGGAGGCTGTGTCAGCGCACCTGCCTTCCCCTGTCTCTCCTGACAACAGACCTGATAGACCCTCCTTCCCGTGCCTGCCTTCAGTGACAGCAGCCCAGGAGACGGTGGTTCCCGCAGTGCCCATCAGCATCTTGTGGCTGAAGCCTGTCCAAGTGAGCTCTGGGCACTGCTGCCTCCTTAGGGCATCCTTTTGGTCAGCTGTGTGACAGGGGGTGGATAAGGGCGGGCATGCCAATCATAGGGAGGAGGCCACTGTACCACAGGACAGTCCAGTGCTCACTGGGGACACCACAGGCAGAGGAAGAAAACCCAGGAGATACAGGCTGAGAGGTTTTTCTGTTGCCATCTAATCCTGACAGTAGCATGGGATCATGAAGGGCCCTGATCAGTGCTCTAGGATGCCCTGTGCGGCTACCAGGGAAACACTTGGGTGGCACCCTAAGGGTTAACTCTCCCATCTTTTAAATAGGCCACAAAGAGCAGGCTACATCCTTCAGTGTAACCCCAGAGGATATCCCAACACAGTGCCGGTTCCTTGCATGTACGTGGCACACATGTCACAGTATGTAGGGCACTTTCATATGTGGCATCTCATTGACTCACACAGCAATCTTTGATGCACGGTGGTGCACACGTTGTCACCTTCCATTTACAAACAGGTGTCAGAGGTTCCGAGAGCTTGAATGATTCCAGTCACTCCCAGTTTTGTGTGGTGAGGGTGAGACCTGATTCCTACACTGGGTCAGATTGGCAACAGTTTTAAAAACCTGTAGCTGAGACTCAGCAACTCCAGGGCCTCTGTAATTAAAGTGCAGCCTGTGGCCAGCAGCACCGGCATCTCCTGGAAGCTCATTAGGAAAACAGAATCTCAGACCCACCCAGACCTGCTGCGTGAGTCGGCTTTCAACAAGACCCAGGGGGGCTTCTGCAGTGGGAGCTGCTCTGTGCCTGGCAGTACGTGGCTTCCTCTCTCTTCCTTGGCTTTCCTCTCTAGCTTCACCTCGGAGAGGTGTCTTAGGTGGGGTAGGCTCGAAGAAAAACTTCTGATCATTGTAAGAAAAGCTGGTCTGTCTGTCCAGCTTCCCTCCCTGTGGACTAGATCTCCACCTGTCTCCTTTTCTCTCTTCAGCTCCCTGCTAAACACTTTTAGCCAAGAGACACAGCTCCTCGGCTGACTCCAAATCTTCTCTCTGGCATGAATTTTGATAGAAGCATGAAGGTGGGGAATGTGATATCAGTTTTCTTTGATTTCTGAGAATCCTAAAATCTGTTTAAAGTACTCCCAATCTGAGCTGTGAAAGAGTCGTGATTTCCCAAAGAAGGTCCGTGATGGTAAAATTTTTTCTCTCCCTTTTTTTTTTTTTTTTTGAGAAAGAGTCTCTCTTCACTTTTCCACTGGGGTGCTCGGCTTGACTGACACACTCAATATCAGCAACTCTGCTTAGCCACAGGGCTAACATGGCTTACAAACACAAAAAGTTTTTTTTAAAGAGGTGGAGCAAAGCACCGTCATAGACATTAGACAAACTCTTAACCAGCTTTGCTAATCAAGTGGGGATTCCCCTCCCGCCCCCTGACATGGCTCCCAATTCACAGAGCAGTCACTGGAATTCTTTCATGATTCTCTCTGGGTACTTTTTATACGGAGAGTATAGACTGAAATCAGGTGTTGATGTCTTCCTATGCGTCACTAATTTCCTTTCGTGACCTTTCATTTTTTCCCACATTGACCTTGTAACCACCACTGGGCTTGGTTCCTTCTTTGTGGTTCTCAGCACAATAGTTCAAGTGGTGTCAGGCCAGCCCTGTCTTCTGCAGGTAGGCTGTGGCCAGGGTGCGTGTTTGGGGCAGCAGCCAGTGCTATTGGTTTGGGGCCCTTATTCAGCCTACGTGGTTGAAAGTAGCAAGAAAGAAGCATTTTATCTGCCCTCTCAATCATTCTTTATCAGAAAGGGCCCAGTACTCTTCTAATAGTTCAAAGAAGAAGTGTACTCTCCTAATCAGTTCAAAGAAAGACAAACCCCTAATTACAAATTAAATACACTTAGGACTATTTAACTGTTAAATACATCATTTACTGAACATTTGCTATTCTCTTTGATAGAAGCAGGCTATTTACTCTTGTCTTTGGGACAATCTTGGGCCCTACTGAGGTTTCTGAGTCTATTTGCTTCACTGGTTCTGACTGCTATTCAGAAGAGCCGTATAAACTGCCTCCTTAGCAATCTCTGGCTGGTCCATGAGCAATCGGTTTAAGTCAACACTACTGATCAGAATCCTTTGCTCCACACCCTTTTCACTAAGAGGACATGTGACACTGGCTGTGTGACTCCATTCAGGTTCCATCAGAGCCCTTTCTCTAGAATTCCAGCTATAACTTGATAGGGACATAATGGGGGCTTCACAGGGAGAAATTCTGGGCCAAGTCCACTCCTCCATTCCCAAACCTCTTTGCTCCATGGACCCAGCGTTTTTAGTTATTTTGTGAATTCTAAGGGCAACTTCAGACCAGGGATGAAACACAAAGAAGATGGTGGAGGCACCAGGGCAATTTTATCCCAGCGTGTGCTTGGGAGGGTGGGGTGAAGTGGGGAGGAAGGTGGTGAGTGGAGTGAAGACTCCCCAACTTTCAATTTTTCTTCACCTCTGGGACTGAAAAAAGACAAGTTTCCACTTTTCCAAAAGATAAGTGTCAGCTTAGCCAACAATTAGGGTGACCCCTTGATGCAGGGCACGGGCGATCTTCACCCTGGGCGAACAGGAGATGCGCTGACTGGCCGAGATGACAGGTCAACACCAACAACGTGACCACTGGGGAGGGCTGAGGCGGGGAGGGGGGCGTGGGGAGGGGGTTCCTGGCTTCTTTTGGTAAGTCATTCCAGTGGACTTTATATGAGAGTCAACAAAGTCCAGACTTGGCTTTGGTTTGGACCAGCACACCGATATGCTATTCAGACCCGTGCAATTAGAAACCCGGAGGAGGAAATGTCTTGGATTGGAAAGTAAAGGAGTAAGGAAGTCTTTGCAGTGAACATTTCCCAGAAAGGACATAAGGTACAGGGAACTCCCAAGTCACCTGGCTCCTTGGACTGTGGGGCACTCCCGCCTGAGCCTCAGAGCTCTGCTCCCACCCACCGCTGGAAGATGCCTCGGGCTCCTGTTTCATAAAAAAAGGAGCTTCCAGAGCCAAGGAGCGGGGGAGAGAATTGTCGCCCCAAGCCCACCGGAGCAGGTGCACGCCCTGCGGCACGTCGCCGCTCGCTCCTCCCCCAGGCCTGTCCCCGCGCCGGCCACCAGGGGCGGCCCGGCAGCGTCAGCGCGCGGTGGCGAGGCCTCCTCCTCCGGGAGGCGCCTACCTGTATCTCTGCTTCACAGACTGCTTCTCCGCCGACTTGCAGACGTGGCCCGCGTAGTACAACGGGAAGAACAGAAAGTTCCAGTTGGTGGCGAACCAGGTCAGGGTGAAGGGCGCGTCGAACCTCCTGAAGGTCAGCTTGGCCAGCTGCGTGGAGCCGGCCCAGGAGGAGCACACGCACAGCACGACCGCCACGCCCCAGAAAATCTTCTTGAGCTGCGCCCGGGAGCACGTCCAGCAGCGGCGGCTCGCTCTCCCGCCGGCCTCCGCCCCGGCCGGCGCCTGGGCCTCCGCCGGGCCCGGGGAGTCCCGGGGGCGCTCCTCCCCTGGGGAAGAGAAGGCCGAGGTTAGCGGGCTGCAGCCCTCCGCTCGCCGCTGGGGGCGCCGCGGGGCACCCACCCGCCGCCGCCAGCCCCCGGAGGCGGGGAGATCGGGGGCGCACGGGCGGCTTGCTGGGGACAGCCGTGTGATGCGGAACCGCAGTGGCTCGCCCGTCTTCCACGGACCTGGCCTTCCACGTGGGGCCGCGGCCAGCCAGGCAGCAGCAGACCCCCTCCCGCCTCGCCTCCTCCCCCGGGAGCTTGCTGAAAATTCAGAATGTGTGGCCCACCCCGGACCCCTGAATTAGCCTCTGCATGCTAATTCTGGGTGCTTTGGGAAACTTGGCCGTATCACACAGAGCGGCTGAGATATGTTCGCTCTAGTTTACGTCTGCCTGGGTGGACTGCCCTGTTACCGGGTGCTCGGCAGAGCTAGGAGCTGGAGATTCCTATAGGAGGAGGTCTTGACCTCTAAGGGTCCCAACCTTGACGGAAGCTTTTCCCTGCCCGTTGCTAAAGGGCGCAGATGCCAAGACTCTCCTTTTATTTTGCACGTACAGCAAAAAATAGATTCCCCTGACCCTCTTATTTTTCTATCTGTTTTAACGGGTTTCCTGCTGATCGCCTCCAGGCCCACTTTGAAGCTTTACTTAAAAACCACAACCTCTGGCAGCTGGTGTGTGAAAGGCCGCAGACGCTCCAGTCTAGAAGAGCTGTGTGATTTCTGGAAACCAGGCTGCAGCCCGGAGCCTGGCTCTGCCGCAGCATCCCCCCCCCCCCCGCAGACCATGAGAAGGGGGAAGGCGTTATTTTCCACTGTTTGCTTTTCATTCATGATTGTGGGCATGTCAGTCAGCTGGAAATTTAAACAAAGCTGTGGCTTGGGTTATGTTAGCTTCTGTCAGGTGTAACTATGGACGGATGCAAATTTCCAGGAGGCAATGAACTCGCCTGTTATATATCGGCCCTGAACTTTGCTATTCTAAGAAGCCATCTTCCCCTATAGGGTTGCAGGACATGAGTATTGAATATCTAGAGTCAAATACTGTTTAAACTTAATAGTTAAATAACTTTCATAACATTCAGCTGGGTTCTGTATACCATACTTTCTGAAACGTTCTAATTCCATGAGGCAAAATCTGGATTCAATGTAGTCTATCATGCAGGTGTTAGCTAATATTATCATTAGCCACCAGCCCTGGGTATATGGGTTTCAGCCAAAGGTTACGTGGGTAGATAAGGAGAAAGAATGTACTTGATTGGCCTGAATTCTGTTTGACATCAGTCATCGTGATGATGCTTCATCACCTGCTTTATTAATATTTAATTGACCTCCTTCTCTTACTTCTCATGTGTATACTCATCCTAGTTGGAAGGTTCCTGGAAAACCAAATGTGTGGCTACCTCTGCACTTCTGACAAGTTGTCCCTTCCAGCATGGGCTGTGGGGCAGGAAGATGCAGAGTGCAGAAAAGACAGGGAGGGGAGAGGGAAGGAGGGAGGGGGTGGGGGTCATGGTGAGTAACACACCTCTTGGGAGCAGGACACAATTATAAAAGGGACTTTACCTAACAAGTGCAATCAGTGTAATCTGGTTCTTCATACCCTCCACGAATCCCCAACAATACAAAGAAAAAAGACAGATTCCCACCCTTTTGCTTGATGCTCTCCCAGCCGGACATCTTGACTTTGCTCACAGTGAATTCCTACAACTTCAGGCGAATTCAATTTCAGAGAGAAGCGTGCCCATTTCAGTTCGCACATGGATTACCTGCCGTTTTGAATTAGCATCTGTAGCCTTTCATTATCAGGAGAACTGGCAAGGTGTGTTGGAGGTTAGGGAGACGGGTCTCTATCAGTATCACTGTCAAAAACTCATCCTGAAAAGTTGATTGTTGAGATGAACAAAAAGTCCATATAAATTAAGTCCCAACATCAGGCTGGACTCCAAAGGAGGTTGAATTAATTCCGGCTCCTAGCATCTTCATTTAAGGTTCTCGTTATAGCAAATTGAACTTTAGAGCACTAAGCAATGACGCTGCAGAGGTTTTACGATGACGGAGAAAATCCTTCACATCATGTCATTTTGTACGGCCAAAATGTGTCTATGGATTTAGGCTAAACAAGTTCCTCTCCAACTTTGTTACCTTCCTGGATTCTCTAACCAAAGGAACACAAACAGTACTATGTTATTTAAACTAACCAACCACATATAAGATAGAACTCTGTGCCATATTATTTAAAAGTAACCACATGCAAGACAGAACAACATTTTCCGAAGTGTAATTCAGTTAATAGGCCTAAGAAGAAGAAAAGATTCCATGGTCAGTCAGATCAGTTTAGAAAATGCTAAAGGCCGATAGGCATTCCAAATTTCCAAGAAGTAGATATAGAATGCATGCTTTCCCCGATTAATGAAATGTGTAACACTTGTGCTGGGGACTAGTACCCTGGAACACCTTTGGGGAGCATTGGGATCGCCTCATAAACAGTGATTCTCAATCTTCCTACTGCCACAGCCCTTTAATCCAGTTAAAAGGGGTTGCGACCCACAGGTTGAGAACCTCTGCTCATAAAGAACAGTAGACGTACAATTCACTGTAAACCTTCCGCATACTGAGCCTCTTATAATAATAGCTACTTATCAATTTCATTACTTCACTCAATGCTTCTAGATACGTATAATAATGAAAACTATTGTTTATAAATACATTCCAAAAATACTGAATAGCAAGATGAAAAAGCAATCCATAATAATCTTAACACCCAGAGATATCACTGTTGATGTGTTGTGCTCTGTTCAAAACACAAGCACGGAGCTCTCAAAAGATGTCCCCCAACATGGACACACAGACATAGTCACACGGCAAAATTGGGATCACATCGTGTTTTCATCTGTTATTTACTCAACCTTAGACACAATGGCCTGGGCTTCGGACATCTCCCAGGGCTCTCTGCTCAGTACAGCACATACTAGGAGCACTTCCTGTGACGCATTTGCCCTGCGCCAAGAGCCCTGGGTGGTCTATAAATAAACGTAAAGCACGAGTCCTCTTCTTTGGGAACTGACAGTCTATTTGAGAGCGACAAAGCAGACCAGGAGGGCATTACAGAAGAGTTACATGCAAGATGGAGAGATTCTGACCACGTAACAGTAATTCTGCAGTGTGGCCAGTGTCAGCTGGGAAAATAGTACAAAGAAACAGAAAAGGCCAAGCTCTGGCCTGGGCTTTGGCGGTAGAAAGACTGAATAAAAGGAGGACCCAAGTTCAGGGTCAGCAACACAGGGGATCTGCCCCAAGAGCAGTGAGGATGATGGGAACACCTGAAACCCACTGCCACCTCGCTTCTCTGCAAGACTCAGTCTTGCTTTAGTCAGACACGGCAGCAGGAGAAACTGCCAGGTTGACTGAAGGGACTGGAGCGAATTCTATCAAGGAACTGCAAGCCCAGTGTCCGTAACAGAGGGACAAAATTAGTTGAAGAATAAATGGAGAGGACACAACAAATCTAGTTAGCAGATGCATTTGAAATGCAAAACACGCATCCCTCACTTCACACATTCTTGGGGCTACTCTCCATTTATGCACAAACAGGTTTCAGACGGAACTGCAAGACAGGAGACAGTGTCCATTCTCAAAAGCCTTTCTGATCTTCAAGTGCAGGAGACTTTCATTTACTTTTCTCTCCATAAAGTGCAAGTCAAGCAGTGCTTTTGTTTGATTTTACTCCTTCATCACGCCTGAAGGAGGTAGTGCCGATTGTTTTTAAGAGATCAGTGTTGAATTAGCCTTAAGATAGTTCCTGCTCTGGCTCATCTAACCATTAGTACGGGACTAGAAATACTATTTATGTCACCCTAACCTTATACCTCTTCCCCACTAACAATCCCTCTATCTATGATCTTCTTGTATCTTAAATTCCAATCTTTAGCTAGAAGTTCTGGTAGCAACGCAAAATTGAATAGATTATACACCTTGGCCCAGTGCTTGTGCTGACGGATGCCATAGTAGTCAATTCAAGCTTCTCCGGATACCTGTGTCACCTCTAAAATCTCAGTTTATGCTACTTAATTCACCCACAGGTGCTGGGAGATAGGCAGGCTCATCCCAGTTCTTTTGGCAGAGGTGCTTCTGTTGAGTTTTTGGAGAAAGTGTGTGTGTGGTGTGTGCACGTGCACGGGAGGAGTGTTCTCGTGTGCACCCTGGCTCTGCCATGGCATGGTGAGATGTAACCATCTGCGTGTGAGTTTCCATTTTAAGCTCTGTCTCACAGTCCTGAAGGCTCTCAAGCCATTTCCCAAACCCAGGTGTCAGTCCTACCCCCTGGAAAACCTCACTTCCTAGCTGCCTCCTTTATATAGGATTCACCCTCTTTGGACAAACAGAAATAGTACCTAGAGGCAATGTCTGCTCAGCAGAAGGAAACTCAAAGCCCTAACAGGGAGCTGGAATCTAGTTTAGCTGTCAACCTATCTGGGAATCAAAGCAAGTCCTTTTCCCATGAGCTGTCCATTGCTTTCCCCTGGGAAGATGATGAATTGGGTGCTTTCTATGCTTATTTAGTGAAAGTCACTTCTACAAAGAAAAGCAAGAAAGATTGGAAAACCATTTGCAGTCATCTAATAAAATACCTCTTTTGGAACTTTGAAGAGAACACTAATGTTTCTTCTATGAGGTCCCCTGAGAATGACCGGATCTTTGTTGTCACTGTCTATGAAAAAGACTCCAGGGACTTACACTCAGAAAGTGACAGAGTCCTTCCTCTAGAGCAGTGGTTCTCAACCTTCCTAACGCACAACGCTTTAATACAGTTCCTGTGGGTTGCGACCCACTGGTTGAGAACCGCTGCTTTAGAGTAAGAGACCTAGAGCTAGAACCCAGGACCACTCATTGATTGGCATGACTCAAACCCCCCACAAGCAAAGGAGATATCACTGCACAGAGAATGGGAGGAGATGCCTCTCTCCTGACCCTGACATCAATAACATCTACACAGTTCGTTTTTACAGCTCTATTGAGGTATAATTTCCATACCCTAAAATTCAATCATTTTAAGTGCACAAGTCAGCACTCTTTAGCAGAGGTATAGAATTGGAAAACCGTTATCATGACACAGTTTTCGAACCTTTCTCTCATCCCCAAATGAGTTCTTGTGCTCCGTGTCCCCACCTCACCCTAGGCAACTACCAACAGATTTCTGTTTCTGTAAAAACTTGCTTCTTCTGGACATTCCATACAAGAATGGCATTTTCACACCCGACTTCTTTCATTTAACATAATGTCTTTGGGTTTGATCCATATTAAAGCCTGTGTCAGCAGTACATTGTTTTTATGCCTGAAGAAAAGGCGTGTGCTATGTGGATAAATCACTTTTGGCTTATCTGTCTGTCTATTGACAATTGCTTCCAGTTTGGGCCTCCTGTGATTAACACTGCAGTGAAGAGTCACATATAATTTTTATGCAGATATGTGTTTGTATTTCTCTTGGGTGGAGTCGTTAAGTTTTCAGGCTACTCATTGTCCAACAAATGGTTACTGACCGCCTACTGGGGGGCACAAGGCAGACACAATCTTTTCCTGGTAGAGCTGGTTTAGCCCAGGGGGCAGCCCTTAGAGTGCCCATGTCTCAGAGGACTAAGGGTCTCTAATTCCATCCAAACAGGACACAGTTGAGAGATGCTCTGGGATGGGAAAGCTATGTTAACCAGATGGATGAAAGTATTTCAAATTGTATATAGAAACAACACACTGTACCCCATGATAGTATTAATGTACACAGCTATGATTTAATAAAAGAAAAAAAAAAGAGAGATGCTCTGGGAACCAGACTTCCACCCCCACTGCCCCTTTTATCTAAACTGCCCAGAGAAAGACAGGGCCTGCTAAACAATTTCCCATTTATTGATTACTGATGAATACCAGGTCAAAGGCCTGGAACTAAATAGCTTTGGCGAGATGAGAAGCTTGTAAAATGAGGAGCTTTTGCTTATGGCCATTTGTAAGGATAACTTATCTCTCAGAAAATGTCAGGCTTTATCCTATCTACTCATCAAATACTTGCTCAGTGAATTTCTGTGTGACTTTTTTTTTTTCTCAGTAAGGAGTGGAGTAGAGGAAAGGGAAGGCAGAGACTTGCCATAAAAGCTGTCACACATATAAAGCCACAATATGCCCCACATGTCCCCAAACAATCCTCATTTCACATATCCCAACTCACTAGGCCACCTGCCCTTGCCAGATGATCCATGTAGATTCCTAGATTTGGGGCCAGAAAATATTCCCACTGTTTATACATGGCTGAGGCTGCAGCCACACCCCTGACTAGCATAGGTCCCAGGAAAAGAACAGGATATATGGATAATTGGAGTTGAATATTGACCCTAGGTAAAGGAGAAAGGGGATTAAACAACTGGTGGTTAGACACCCAGCATCTACCCCACACTCTCTGCCAGGAGGGAGCTGTTATATATCTTTTTTTACTTTCCAGGATGACGCCAGTTAGTATGATTATTCCTCTTTTGTAGACTGAGGTTAAGGGAGTCACTACTCTTTCAAGGTCACAGTTTAGTGAGTGGCTGAGATGCAGTTTTATTGTGGTTCTTTCTGACTCCAAAGCCTCAACAAGAATGGGCAGTATTCTCATTCTTCCCTTTGAAAGTCAACCAGGGCCATGGAGCTGAATACCTCAGCTGGAACTGCCTGTCACTAAAAAGGGACTTCAGGTTTGCAGAGGGCAGACTCCATTTTTTAACATGGTAGTGACTGAGTGTATGGGACTCTGAGCTAGGATGTGCTGTCCTGGAATGAAGGTGTTCTGGACTGAGTGACTGTGTCCTCTCCACATTCATACGTTGAAGTCCTAACACCCAATGTGGGATATTTGGAGATGGGTTCTATAAGTAGGTAGTTAAAGTTAAATGAGGTATTAAGAGTACAGCTACAATCTGACAGTATTAGTGTCCTTATCAGAAGAGACACTAGAGACCTTACAGTCTGTCTTTCTGTACACACACACATACAGAGAAGAGGTCATGTGAGGACACAGAAGGCTGCTGTTTGCAAACTAGAAAAAGAGCCCTCATCAGTAACTGAATTTGCCAGCATGTTGATTTTGGATTTCCAATATACAGGACTATGATAAACAAATTTCCTTTTCCCAAGCTCTCCAGTCTATGGCATTTTGTTACGGCAGCCCGAGCTGACTGGTACAAAAGGGTTACAGTAGAGTTTGCTGTTCTTGTGGGGGTAATGCACAGATGGAGAGCTACCTACCACCTTGCCGGATGTGAGTGACAAGCTGCAAATGCTAGAGTATTTATTGTGATAACCTATTAGGGGAAGAAATAACTTCACTGGATTAGAAATATTAGATACTATTTCATATGTGTTTGCTTCCTTGGAATTGCTTAAACCTTCCTTGTAAAGTGATTCCTGGAGGCCATGTATAGAAAGAAAATAAAACATGGCAGCTGTGAAGTGGTTTATAAAAACAAAATTAGTGTTAGTGCTAGGAAATTATTTCCCTGGTTAGGATAGAGAATTTGGAGGGGAAGAAGGTTGAGGGACAGTGAGGTCCTCCTTCTGATAAGGACACTAATACTATACGTTTTTGGGGGGATGTGGTGGGAGGCTGCTCTGAAAATCTCCGGAACTTCTACTCTGAAGCTGGTCTGCGAGCCTCCATCCAGCCCCTCCATCATCTCGGTAATTAGACGTCTGTACTGGTATTTCTGCCTTACTCCTATTTCCTTAGAGATCCCCAGAGTAACGTTCCAATGTCCAAGTACCATGGCCTTGTGCCGTGGATTTAAGACAATGCTGGAATGTACATGGCCTGAGGTGAATCATGACTCCTGGGAAACAGACCTAGAGTGGATAAGCCCTAAACAATGCTGTTTGCGTCCTGGGGGAAGAGTCAGTGCCTACTCTTGGGAGGGAGCAGAGCTACTTTTAATGCTTGGTCTGAAAACATCTGAGCTTGAGGGGATCAGTTTTAATCCGTGTTCTCTGCTTGTCATGGCCTGTGCAGCCTCCTGGAATTTCATCATTTTTGTGACTGGGGCACATAACACTTCTGTACACACAGCAGGCGCTCACCGGTTGTATCACCTGGTGACACTTTGGTGCTGCTAGTGGCCTTCAGGCATATCCCTAAACAAATATGCACACTCCTCTTTTCTGATGTTTTGCCTTGCCAGGCAGTTGGTGTGTCCAGCTCCTTCAGCTTGTACATGGACTAGAATGCAGGCTGTTGGAACTCAAGGACAAACCATAGCTTTACAAGAGGCAAGATTATATGCAGGGGGGCCTCTCCAGGTAAACAGGCTGTAGGCCGAGGGCTCCTTGGAAGGGGGCCCACTAGAGCTTTCTCTTGTGGAGGGGCTGGCTCCAGAAACTCATTATGGCAGCACTGGGCAGCTGCCAGGTAAGGATGACACCTCTGATTCTTTCAGAAGAGGCTTGTGTGTTTTGGTTGGACAGAGTATTAGATGAAAATGAGCAGGAGAACAGAGCAAAATTAAAGCACTGTTTTCCAAGACAGACCTCCAGTCCTCAGTAGAGTCTGAGCATCAGTAAGGCAGGAATGAACTTGCTCAGTCAAGGACCGAAGTGCTGCACACAACCTCGCAGGCTTAATCTCCTGCCCAAGGATAAGCATTCTGCACCAATGAAGGGTGGCGTGACTGAGAACATTCCTGGGCATTGAGGCTTTAACACAAAAACAGCTGAGGCCAGCCCCAGGCACAGCTCAGAAGTGGCACAGCTTCTCTCCGAGGTCCTATTGTTCTTCTCTTTGTGCTCTACTCATCTGGGCTCCTGTGTCATGTGTCATGGCTTCTTGCTACTGAAGAGTCATAGAGCAAGTTGTACCGTGTATCTGCTCTTTCCACCCTCTGCTCAAATACCAGAACCCACACTTTGAATGTCTGCAGCACGCACACACACGCTGACACACCCCGGATTCCTTATTGTCCTGAGCCTCAATTCCTCAGAACTCTGCTCTCTGACTTACAGCCGGTGAGGAGTTTTAATCAGATAAGCCGATCTCTGCTAATGAGGAAGCTACTTAATACCCTCATAGAATGTTCCTGCTGAAAGAGCCAATAGAAAATCTATTCCCATCCCATTTCTTTGCAGCAGGAGACACCCAGGCTCCCAGAGGTGAAGCATGTCCCATGTATTAATTAGCTCGTGGGGGAGTGGAAACCGAAACTCTAGTGTCTGGTCACCTGCACATTGTTCTTCCCTAGTCCCTTCTCTCCAGCTACAAGATGTCATAAGCAGTGGAAATGTGTTACTCGCCAAAAAGGCTTTTAAGAATTAAAACTTTCCTTGGCTTTCCCAATAGAGCTGTTTCCTACCCTTCAAACCGTCAATCGTCATCACCATACTCAGCAGATGATGCCACTGCCTACTTTACGGAGAAACCCAAAGTCACCAGCGCTGCTCTCCCAGCCTCCTGCCTGCACACATGGTTTCTGCATCTTTGCCCAGCATCTCCATGCCAAGGCTAATCACGCCCTCACTCCCTTCTCTGTCTTGTGCTTTACCCCTAGAGCCTGCTGCCTCCTCTGGCCCATTGTCACATCAATTACCTTTCTGTTGGGGCAACCTCAGACCTCCCCTGGGATCAACCCTTTTCATCCAGTTTATGGAAATACCTGCCTCTCTCAAAAGTTCTCCCTTGGCTCCTCTTCTTTGCTCTGCTCTCTCCTCCTCTCTCCCCCTCTCTCCTCTTCTCTCTCCTCCTTTCTCTTCTCTTTTTTCTCTCCTCCTGGGTGCTGCTCTGCAGCCCCCCTCCCCCACCAATAAAGACCTTTCGTACAAGCCTTGGTGATCTGTGAGATCTCTGCCAGTAGAGTGCTACCCTTTCATCTGGTGTCAGAAGTGGGATATAATTAGAGAATGCTCCCAAGGGTAGCTTCCACTCCTCCATGGGGTTTTAGCTCCTGGGGGCTCCCTATCCTCCTCCATCATATCAGCTTGTGTCTATCCATCAAGGCAATCTAATCAGCACCCAACACCGGCCTCATCTGAACTTGGTGAGTACCATATGGGAGCAAGTTTTCCCTAATCATGGGCTGGGCTGCTTACATTTCTGGTGATTCACCCATTTCTCGAGGCTTGAGTTCCCCATTCCCATTAACCTTGCTTGGCTTAGCCCAGGGCTTCCACACTTTGCACGAAAATTCCTGGCTCCAGGTCTGAAGCTCCCCTCAGCCCCATGGGTCTGACACTGATCTGGGTACAGTGACATCTGCCCTAGACTGTATTCTCATTCTCACAGCCAGCAGCAAAGCAGTGGAGACAACCACCCTTTGTCCTGGTTCTCGGTGATTCTGCTCACGCATAATTCCTGCCACTAATTACTATGGGTGCAAGCCATTCTGTCCCACCTAACTCCCCCTGGGGTGCTTATTACACCACCTGGTAAAATTAAGATTAAACTTAAAGCCAAAATATTAATTAAACTCTGTACCCAAGTTTGGCCACTTTACAAGCTAAACAACTAATGTATCTGACCAAGCTATGATTCATTTAATTTTTCTTTAATCCATAACTTATATAACTATTATGAACACCTTCGCAAATGGAGCGACGTCCCCACCATATTCGGCTCCTCCCTCAACCACCCAGTTACCTCCACCCTCTGTCCCTCCCACTTCCCCGTCAACCAATCTGCAAGTGGCCACTGGTTCCAGAACCAGAGTAGTTCCTGTTCTGTCCTACCATATTCAGTTTCTCCCTCAAACACAGTTGGCTCCACCCTCTGTCCCTCCCACTGCTCCATCAACCAATCAGAGCTCATCTCCTAACTCCTCCCCTCCATCTAGCACTCAAAGGTCTTCCACGTCTCTCAGTCCAAGGCCCGTTACTCCAAGAAACACTTCCTGACCTCTTTACCCCTTTCTTCCTCCAGCTCCTCCATATAATAGTCCTACAGTGCCACTGTGTAAATTAAGTTCCTTTACTTCTAATCCTTCTCATTGTATTCAAGAATTTCAATTTGTTACTATGTCCTATCAAAACCCAAAAAAAATTCTCTTTTCCCTTATACTAACATAACTCAAGCCTCCCTCACTATCAAAGACCTTATTATCATCATCACCATCATCATCATTAAATCTTCCAAATGTTCTCCAGGATGTCAAACACTGTAACCAAGTATCCTGCAATGGCTCCCCCTACCCACAAACACTCCCCCCTTGCAATCTGGCTTGCAGACCAGCACCCACTGTCAAATTGCCCTTTCTTGGTTACATTCGACACAGGGCTCTCCATCTTTCTTCCTACCTTCCCATAATTCCCATGATGGCCCATTATATGGGTTCTCCAGTCCAAACCGTTCCGTCTTCTCTCCTGCCTCTCTCATCCCCCAAATGTGAGCTTGCCTGTTCATTCCCAAATCACCTGATTTGTCCCCCAGGCTTCCCCACCTCTTTCTGCCTCCTCCTTGCTTGATACACACCTGCATTGACAGGCACTGCCAAGGCCTCAAGCTCAACATGTCGAAATGTGACTCCTGTCTCTGGACCTCCCTCTCCTGCTCTCCTACTTCACATTGTGGCATGCTGATTCCTCCCCGTTCTACTCTGTCCTCACCATCGGTGGTGTTCCTGTGAGGACACCAGCATACCACATGGCTGTTGTCTCAGCCTGAGTTACCTGGCTGCCCTGCACTCCATGTCCTCACCTGCACAGTGGGATGACACTAGGGCCTGCGGCACAGGGACGCTGTGAGCGCCCAAGGAGGCAACTCAGGCCAAGGTCTCAGGGCAAGCAGGAGGCAAATGCTGCTGTCACGATTGTCACTAGGCCCTCAGGCAAGGACTGCTGCAGGTGTGTCCACTGTGCCTCCTTGTCTCCAGTGGGTACTTACCTGCAGGACTTTTAGACTTGTTTTTACTGTACCTTCAGCAGGACATGCCCCTGCCCTAAATACAAGTGCCTTAGATCAACTCTGACTCTTATACATGATGGACTTTGGTAATTTTTATTCTATTCTGCAGAATGATTTCATAACCCAGGTTGGACACCACTGCTACACGCAGCTTAGTTTTCAGGCTCAGAGGGTGTTTTCTTCTCTTTTACGGCTCCCAGTGGTCTAGCCCCCACTACTTCTTTGATAACCCAAGATCTGGCCCAGAATGCTTGCAGGTCTCCAGGTACCACCTTTTCTACCTTGTAGCTTAGTCCAGGGCTCCCTCTCCCAGGAACCCTATGTTGTTATCTTCCGCCTCTCACAGCAAACACAGCCTCCTCCACCATGTCTCCCTATCAAGCTCTATGGAAAAGCTGCTCCAGTGACTGTACAGTCATCATCCGGAGCTGGGTGAGGAGAAGAATTCTGAGGCCACATCCGGACTGAAGAGCAACAACTTTCCTGTTAGATTGTGTCGTTTTTGCAAAGAAGGGACTCATGGTGCCAAACAAGAGTGCTACAGAGTGACCCTGTGTGTTCTGGACAGAAGTTGAGTTTGCCGTCTGCCAAATACACCATGTCTTTTATGCCCCTTCTATAGAATTAAAATTCGCATTTCAACATAGAATCTTTGTGTGCATTTCCGACATTTCTCACTTGTTTGGAAGCTCGTTTGGATTAAAGGTTGTATTTACTCCTCTTAGAATCCCCCCAAACATTTGGCTTATTCTCCTGCACAATATTAGGTAATATGGTTTCATCACCACATGAATAACTTTAAAATTTCACGCAAAGGACTAGCCAACTAGGTAAATATTTTGGGCTGAGGGAACTCTTTGGCAGTATACTTCCCAAGACCCTTTTCAGATGCATCCAGCATGACCGGGTCTTCATATCTCTAACAACTGAGTATTCTGGGATAACAGTCTTATCATATTGGCAGAAACAAGGTAGGCAGATCGGCTTTGGGGGCAGCTGGGACTGCCTGACTTCTCTAAAGCTGAGGTACTAAAAATACTACCAGCAGCCAAGGGTCTTATGAGCCATGTTGTGATGGGAACTTTATGCAATGTTATTTTTTGTTTGTTTGTTTTTGTTTTTGTTTTTGTTTTTTTGAGACAAAGCCTCAGGCTGTTGCTCTGGGTAGAGTGCTGTGGCATCACAGCTCACAGCAACCTCCAACTCCTGGGCTTAAGCAATTCTCTTGCCTTGGCCTCCCAAGTAGCTGGGACTACAGGTGTCCGCCACAATGCCCAGCTATTTTTTGGTTGCAGTTGTCCTTATTGTTTGGCAGGCCCGGGCTGGATTTGAACCCACCATCTCTGGTGTATGTGGCAGGTGCCTTAGCCACTTGAGCTACAGGCGCCAACTTTGTGCAACTTTTACTGATCGCCGACAAGGTGCCATGAACTGATATAATTCTCACTGCTACTCAAATGAATGTATTTGTACAAAGACCTTCCCACATTTGGAACCAAATGTGGGATTAAAACAAGAGACCCTTGGCTTTCTAACTCTGTGACCTTGAATGAATGACTTTCTGAGGCCCCAATTTCCTTAGCTATAAAGTGGGGGTAATAATGCCTACCCTTGCTCTGGGAAGGACAGATAATACGTAGACCAATCTCCGTCAGCATAGTACCTACAGTGTGGTAGGCACTCATTTGTGAAAATTATTATTTTCATTATTCAGAGGAATCATCACCTCTACCTTCTGTGAGAACTGATTTAGCCAAAAGTCCCTCGGCCAGTGTGAGAGCCGGGCATTGACCCAGTCCATTGGTCTCCGAAGTCCTTACTCTTTCCACAGCACTACTTCCTGCCAGTAGGGCTGGCAGGGGGGCAATTCATCGCTCTGTTCTTAACTATTAATTCCTAGGGAATGTATTTTTAATTGAAAATAAGTTAGCTTATTGTGAATATAGATGGTCTCAGTAAATACAACTCTATCCAAGACATTCTACTGATCAATATTCAGTGTCTGCTTCTGATGGGAAAGCCAAGAAAAAGATACGTGAAAACAGGACATATTGTCCGATGTGACAGATGCCATCAACCCAGCCAGAAAGCACTTTCCCAGTCTCAACCCCTCTGTGAGTCCAGCCCCACTTTCCTCAGGCTTCTGGGCTGAGCCCAGCCTGTGCATACACTGCCTGAAACAGCCACTTCTTGACTCTGTGCCTGACAAGTTTTCTCACATCCCCCCAAGCCTCAGTTGTGACGCCTCTGTCTCAGAAAGCCTCCCCCTCAGGAGGCCTCCCCCTCAGAGACACCTCTCCTGAGATTGCTCAGTTTCCAGTGTCCCCGAAACCCTCTGTTCTTAGCTCTGCACCAGAGCTTACTACCCGGTATCTGACAATTTACGTATCTGTATATGTCTCTCTCCCACCAGAGCAACAATTCCTTAGGAGAATGTGAAGCTAGCATTGTTCATTTCCAAGGCCTCGTTCCATTGTCACAGGACGCAGAGTCAGGTCAGATGAAGTATTTGTTGAGTAAATGAAGTCATCTTGTCCATCTTCCTGTGTTTGAGTTCAACCAAGCACAGCCTTTTTCTATTTTGGTTTTATATGTACCACATGCTGGTGCCTCCTTGCCTCCCCTTAAATGACACGCTCCACAGGCTAATAAATCTGCCTTGCTCGCTGCATTCCGTCCCTGCAGCCTGTCTACCAGCCACACAGAAATAGCCACAGTATGGGGACCACCTCGCCCTGTGCATTCAAGGCAGAACACAATGATTCAACACTTCCAAAACAGGCACACAAGATGCAAATGGTTTAAAAAAAAAATAGACCAAAAGCCAAACTGAACAAAAACACGAAGGAAAAAAACCAGGAAGAGATAGATGTGAGCCCAGGCATGCCAAAGGCAGGTTTTATCAGGCCCTGGCAGGCAGACTTTTGCTGGTATATACAGAGATAACCCCATGCGACATGGGGGCTCGGTAGGCATTGCCACCTGCCTCCTCCTCACTGTACTTCCCAACAGTCTGCTGAAATAGCTCGTTACTTCTCTTTACATTCGAGGAGACTGAGGATCAGTACTCATGATTTATACACATCAAACTGCATGAAGGGCAGAGCCAAGTGCCTGACTCTGTGCCCGACAAGTTCTCTCACATCCCCCCAAGCCTCCTCCACAATCTGCCTAATTCTTAGTCCTGTGCACAATTCCATCCCCCACAGACATTCAGGAGGAAGTGCTGGTTAAAAAAACAAGCCCCCTGGTAAAGCAGTGGCTGATGTTAGTGTGCACGGGAGACTCGGCTGACTGGGCAGCAGCCCCGTACTAGTTGGAGGTGGAGTGGATACCCCTCATTTTCATTCCCTGGAGGCAACCTCCAGGCTTGGCCACGGGAGGTTCCTGCACCTGGCATGCTGCTCAGCGCCTCCTGCAGCACCTCTGAGGCTGCAATGCCCAGCTCAGAGAGCCTCACCATCAGTGGAGTCCTGCTCCAAGTGCAGCTCAGAGCTGTCCTGCTCAAGAGGTGGGTAGGAGAGCCCAGGTAGACACCCTGCGGCTGGAGAGAAGAGCCAACCTGCCTTCCCAGCAGGTGCAGGAGGGGCCCGTTCCCAGGAGAACCTCACCAACGACCTAGACACTCACCCCCAGTTTCCCAAAGGGAAATTAGCATCTGGGCAAAGTCCGGAAGAAGCCTTAGAAATACCAGCACTGAGTCCCAGCTACTTGGGAGGCTGAGGCAAGAGAATTGCCTAAGCTCAGGAGTTGGAGGTTGCTGTGAGCTGGAACACCATGCACTCTACTGTGGGTAACAAAAGAAGTTAAAAAACAGATGGTATTATACAGAGTTCATGGACAAATAACTGAAAATATTATAGCATGGGCCAGAAAGAACTTACACCAATTGGAGAAGGGCAATTCCAGGTAAAGGATAAGGGAGAATTAGAATGGGGAGGAGTCAGAGAAGGCTTTTAACTGTTTCCATGAATTTTCCTTAAAAAAAAAAAAAAAACAAAGTGTAAACATGTGTTAAATCTGGATATTAGGTATTATTCTTTGTCCTGCTTTGTGTGTTGCATAATTTTTTGAAGGGTAAATGCCCATTCTTCTCTCAGAGAGGAGCCTTGTACTTGACTGTCCTTAACAGCTTTTTCTAGGCTATGCCTTATGGGCCTTGCAGAGACTCCAGGCTGTGCCACCCTGCTCCCAGCATCATTATTCGTCAGTAGTCACCCAGGTACAGGGTCCTTTACCTTTCCAGAAGTCAGTGTTCTGTGGGAGGTCTCTGTCTTCTCCCCCTTGGGAGCTGTGTTGTGGTGGCTCAGGGGAGGTATAAGGACCACAGGCTGGCTGAGCTGGAGTCACTGCTTACCAGGTGGGGACACTTTAAAGAAGCACTGTGGGAAGATTCTACTCCTGTCCCAGGATTAGTACCAGAAACGTGTTTATACAGTGTCTGCTCCTGTTTATACTCCTTTTGGATCATTTCAGCAACCAGAGTAGTATTAAAGTGTAAGTAACCAATGCAAGAGACAAGAGCATTAATTTGGCCTGCCTATATAAATAATTCAGAAAACACCTATTAAGCTGCTACTATATGACAGGCACTATGAGAGATACTTATAGTCTGACTGACTGAAAGCAGTTTGACTACTCCTTCCTGGCAGCATTCTAGATACTGGATTTTCAGCGTTTTAGAGAATTAGTATCAAGACAAGGATTGAGCCTCTAAGCTTGTAAGCTGCCTATAGACCTGGCACAGATCCCAGCTCTGCCCTCTACCAGTTCAAACAGACAGCTAAAGCCTTCTGTAAAATGAAAACAGCACCATTCCATCCTCCATCCACTTCCATAGACAATTGGATGAGCTAATACACACTTGGCCCCGTGCCTGGCATTTCTTTACACAGTGAGCTTATGGGGTGTGTGTTATCACTAGTTTATAAATGAGGAAATGGGCAAAGAAGGGTTCATAATTTGCCTTACAAAACTAAATTTTAACATTAGAAATCAGGATAGTGGTTCCCTTGGTGGGGGGAGTTAGGGAGGTAGTAAATGGGAAAGGAATATGAGAGGGCTTTGGGGGTACTGAACTGTTTTTAATTTTTAACCTGGGGAGTTAAGAATACTTAGTGCTGGCATCGTGGTTCACACCTATAATTCTAGCACTCTGGGAGGCCAAGGTGGGTGGATTACTTCAGCTCAGGAGTTTGAAAAAAGCCTAAGCAAGGGCGAGACCCCATCTCTACTAAAATAGGATAACTCGGCTTAGCACCTATGGCTCAAGCCGCTAAGGTGCCAGCCACATACACCTGAGCTGGCGGGTTCGAATCCAGCCCTGGCCTGCCAAACAACAATGACAGCTGTAACCAAAAAATAGCCAAGCATTGTGGCAGGCGCCTGTAGTCCCGGCTACTTGGGAGGCTGAAGCAGGAGAGTTGCTTGAGCCCAGGAGTTGGAAGTTGCTATGAGCTGTGATGCTATGGTACTCTACCCAGGGTGACAGCTTGAGGCTCTGTTTCAAAAAAACATAAAATAAGTAAAATAGGATAACGAGCTGGGCATTGCGGCAGGCACCTAAAGTCCCAGCTACTTGGGAGGCTGAGGCAGGAGGATCTTTTAAAGCCAGGAGTTTGAGGTTGCTGTGACACCTCAGCACTTTACCCAAATGAGACTCTGTCTCAAAAAAAAAATTTTACTTTGTGATAATTCATTGAACTATATCCTTAGGATTTGTGTCCTTTATTAGTGTAAAAGTTTAGTTTTAAAATGTCTTCCTTGGCTCAGCACCTATAGCTCAAGCAGCTAAGGTACTAGCCACATACGCCAGAGCTGGCGGGTTCAAATCCAGTCCAGGCCTGACAAACAACGACAGCTACAACCAAAAAATGGCTGGGCGTTGTAGCTGGCGCCGTAGTTCCAGCTACTTGGGAGGCTGAGGCAAGAGAATCGCTTAAGCCCAGGAGTTGGAGGTTGCTGTGAGCTGTGATGCCATGGCACTCTACCTAGGGCTACAGCTTGAGGCTCTGTCTCCAAAAAAATAAATAAAATGTCTTCCTTGAGATCACAGAGCTGGAAGTGTGACCTGGGATCAAAACCAACTTATCTGTGGATACCACGCTGCCTCCCTATTAGCTGATAGTACTCCTGACACCACTGGGAATGTAAATATACATTAACTCTCAGAATAACCACTTTTGAGCCCAGAGCCCAGCTGAATTTCTCTCTCGCAACCATGAAACCCAGAATGGGGCAAAGGAATAGACCGTTGCAGCAGCTCTGGGCAGATAAGGGTGTTTCTATCCTACCTGGAAGACATCCATGCTCTATATTCTGGTTCTGATTAGCAGGAGTGGACCGGCCTGGCATGCTCTGCAGTTTCCGGATTCCTGGTGCCTGGTCCTGTGCATGGTCCCTGAACATCCAGGCAAATAACTGTTTCAGTACAGGTAAGCCTGCCTTGCCAAGGTGCTCAGAAGAGAGGATTTAGCAGACCCTAAGGTTCCGTCCAGCAGTCCCTTCCCCCAGACTACATGTAATGTTGTCTTACCTGCCCATCTGTGTCTCTGCCAGGCTTATCTCGGCGCGTGCTACTAACCAATGTGGTGACTGGGCACCAGCAGTCATTTGGGACCAGCAGTGATGTCTTGACCCAGCAGTTTGCTCTCCTGGTTCGTTGGATTGGGAAGGGTATAATATAAAGTTGCCAAGAATGGAAATTTGAATAGATAAAAATTGGATTCCCCTGTGCAGCATCTACTCCTCTCTCTTTTATAGGGGAAAAAGAGCTTCAGAAAGGATTAATAGGTCACTTTGTGAATATGTCTGAGCCAAGTGAATATTGGCTGATCCAGGAAGGCCTGCCTAAGCTGGCTTTAGAATAATTGTTAGTGATTCACAGCATTTAATAGTTTCACATGCAATTCCCAAGTTGTACATTTTAGTCCAGGCATGGCAGCTCACCTCTATAATCCTAGCAATCTGGGAGGCCAAGGCAAGAGGATCACTTGAGCTTAGGAGTTTGAGACCAGTCAATCTCTACTAAAAATAGAAAAATTAGTTAGGTGTTGTGCGGGCGCCTATAGTCCCACTACCTGGAAGCCTGAGGCAGGAGGATCAGAGTTAAGATTGTGTCTCCAAAAAAACCCCAAAATTGTCCATTTTATATATGAAATCAAAATTTTAGTAATACTGTATTTCAAAGGCTTCCCTGTGGTAAATGCTATCTTTTTATGAAAGTGGAGAGGAAGGAGTCTGTTGCTTTGGCAGCAAGCACAGAGTTCATTATTAAGGCCTGCTTTGGCCATCTGCCCCCTAATCAGAACCTCACATCTGATCTCTCCTACTCCATACTCATCATTATGAGCCTTACCAAAGACCTTGGTGGAAACAGGGTGCCGTCACTGGGGTTTCACAAGCAGGATGAAGGGGACAGTGCAGCCAGCTGTGTCCTGTGTGTTCCCCACAGGAAGGATGCTGGAAGACACATGGGGTGCAGTACTTTTACCCTCTCACAAGGAATCCTCCCTCCTGACTCCATTGAGACCCAAAACCTGACAAACACATGTCTACCCACACCTTCTGACCCAGAGGCTGGGAGAGAGGAGGCAAGAAAGGGATGTATTCTGGAGGAGATATGCCCTTCCCAGTCTCGGGGGGCTGTAGTAGTATCTGGGCACTAAGCAATCCCTCTTCGCATAGGCTCCTTTGCTGTTTAATGGCTGTCGCTCTGGGGAGATCTTTGCTATTGACCTGCGCTGTGGAAATCAAGGCAACAGGTGGAGGGCTGCTCGCCTGTTCCATGACTCAGCAGTGACCTCTGTGCAAATTCTCCAAGAAGAGCAGTGGGTGATGGCATCAGACATGGCTGGAAAGGTAAGGAAACACTGCCTTCTCAAGCACAGAATTGTGTGTCCCAGAGCCCTGCCAGGTAAAGGGGTTCTGCAGAGGAAACCTTTGTGCCAAGTCATCATGCAAAGAAAGGTAGCTGGAGACCAAGCCAGTTGTAGGCTGTCCACAAGGGCCGCTTTGCTGCTTATGTGAGCATAATCTGGGCTAGAGTGAAGAGGGTGGGGTTACCTAGTCACCTGCTTTTGATGGATTGAAGGGCTCAGGAGTTTGAAATATAGACCTTCATGACCTAAAGAGCACACTGGAGACCACCTCGCTCTATTGGCTTCACACCTAGGGTTGACCTTGTGCCTGCTTCTATCCACAGATCAAGCTGTGGGACCTGAGGGCCACTAAGTGTATAAGGCAATACGAAGGCCACGTTAACGAGCATGCCTACCTGCCCTTGCACGTGCACGAGGAAGAAGGAATCGTGGTGGCAGGTATCACTCAGCCCCAGAAACTCAGCAGCAGAAGGGGGGTTACTCAGAAGTAGAACTGAAACAAGGGACAGTTGAGTGGGGAGACTGGAAGGAATAAGCATTTTAAATGTCCACCAGTTAGAGAGCCTGTGTCTTTCTACATGTCAGTGGGCAAACATCACTTCAGAAACAGGCAGGTGAGGTACTGAGGGACCTGGCTTGAGTCTGTCCATCAGGCCAGCATCATCTTATCATGTGCAGGCTTATCTAAAAATGTGGGCTCCCTGTTCTGTTCACATTTGCATCAGGGATGCTGAGAAAAGAAGTTAGGGTCATTGTCAAGTAACTGCTTCCTCATCCCTTTACCACCATCCCCGTGTGATACCATGAAAGATCAGTGTTTCTACATGTGAAATAGGCCCTTGACATTAAGAAATACATTTTCAGTCTTCATGAATCCTCAAGTCTGGTAATACTATATATTTCTACAGAAAGTCCTTACTCCCCAAGAAATGCTTTTGTGGCTAAGAAATAATCACTTTGTTAAAACTTTCTTAGTCATACTACTCCTATCAGTGCAGGCACTTATCTTCCTTTTAAAATCTATTTTTTCACAAATTTTATCTCAGAAGAGCTTCTGTGTGCTAGAAAGTAGAGAAGAGTTAAGCTGCGTTGCCAGGCAGCTGCAAGTCAGCATGCATCTGGGCTCCTACAACCCTGGTGCTATGGTCACATTCCTCAGAATTTATAAGCCCTAAAGACTGAACCATTAAACCAAAAGAGCTCTGGGAAGTTGTCAACCTGCTCTGAAGTTGACTCATTTTCCTGGTCACTGTTTCAATAAGAAGGACATCAGTTGCCTGTTTTCCAGACCTGGTGGGCTGGGCTCCCTCTGTGTTCCTTGATACCAAGAGAAGCAAAATGCCCAGCTGTTAGCCAGGATGCCTTTTAAGTTGCCCACAGCATTTCACAGCCAACCAGTGCATCCTGTCACTAAATACCTGTAACTAGTTACGGTTCTGGAGCACCAGGGTGACTCCTGTTACCAATAGAAATACTTTCCTGTTAGTTTGTGTTTTGGTTCTCATGAAATCATGGTTAGCTCTAAACACTCTTGAGAAGGCATGTCTACATATCCTTTTGCATTCTCCAGCTAACCCGCCTGTGTCTTCCCTCTTGTATAGTGGGCCAGGACTGCTACACAAGAATCTGGAGCCTCAATGATGCCCAGCTGCTCAGAACCATACCTTCTCCGTACCCTGCCTCCAAGGCCGACATTCCCAGCGTGGCCTTCTCTTCTCGGCTTGGGGGCTTCCGGGGAGGACCAGGGCTACTCATGGCTGTCCAGCAGGATCTTTATTGTTTCTCCTATGGGTAATTCTGTGGGTACAGCCAGGAGGAGTGTGGATTTGATTTAAGGGAGTAAAGAGAGCCTTTTGATTGTAACACAGATCCCATCCATCTGGCTGCTGGAGGCAGGACACTAAGTTGTATGTGGAGATGCTTCAGTAAAATTGTTTCAGTTAAATAGTGTGCTCAGAGAGCTTGAAAGTCCTTTTCATAAAAGGGACCTATTTTTCTTGTTAAATTCCATAGAATAGTTATACCCGCCCTGTTTTTCTTGTTTTTAAAAAAAAAAAAGAATTTAGTTCTAAGGACTAAAGATGGTGAAAACTAAAATAACCAAATTAAAGCTGCTGCTTTCACCACAAGCTGTTGGGAAGAAACCTAATGATGAGACTGGTGAGGCTGCTTGACTAGTTGGTGCCTGGGCCCCATGAGGCATGGTGAAGCGGGAGAGGAGAGTAAGGGAGGGGGTTTTCTCTTGAGTATCTACACAGAAATCTAAGTCTGGAGTTTAGAATCATTAAACATAGCTTTCTTAAACTCTGTATCAATAACAAATCTCTAGATTCTCTTTTTGTTGTTACCATAGACATTAAGAGGAATAATGAATATTCTTAAATACTGTAAGTTTCAAACAATCCTTAATTTGCCCTCATTGAAACACCTTCCAGACAGCAGGGTACGCAGCTCCAGCTTGTAGTACTTGGTGATGTGAATGTCAGATTTAAAGGCCTAATGTCAAACAAATCTGGCTTTGACTTTTTGTGATCTAGCAGTGGCAGTTGGTAAAATGTTGATACTAAGTATTAAAGAACCTGTTTTTCTACTAAAAAATAAACAAAAAGAACCATGATACAGCATATTGTTTTGTTTTTTTGCAGTTTTTGGCCAGGGCTGGGTTTGAACCCACCACCTATAGTATATGGGGCCAGCACCCTACTCCTTGAGCCACAGGCACCACCCAGCATATTGCTTCTGATGATGATTTAGGAGATGATGAAGCTTGTGCTGCAGAAGCAGCAGATCAGCTGGTCATCTCAGATTTTTTGTGAGACTGAGACCAGTTTTAATATCCTTCAGGAGACCCCCATGTGTGACCCTTTAGACCCACTCTGCCCTTCATCTCCACCCTGCTTTATGCACACCCCAGGACACTGACTTCTGGATGACCCACAGAGATGGGCTTAGCCAGTGTGAAGTACCAGCAGGAAAGCCGAAGGCAAGAGGAGAGTAAAATGGGAGTGGTAGTTCCCTGGCTTCCTTCCTGCTGGGCTGTGGGGGCTGTGACCAAAGGCTAACGCTTCTCTTGAAGAGCTCTCAGAGCTAGGTTCCAATAACTTCAATAGTTAGGAAGCTTGCTAGCTAGCAAAGTTCTCATATGTTTATAATTGTTTAGATTTGTCCCTGCAACCCTGGCAAGCTGCTGTGCACATAAGTCTCTTGGAAATATCTACACATTGAAGGGTCCAGGTGACCACTGTCACTACAGGGTCTTTTGGATTAAGTTTGGTGTGCCAAAGATACCAATGAGCACAATGAATGCTGAGTTTTCACCATCCTTTTGTTCCTCTCACATTCCAAGATACCACGACAGAACATTCAAGGACATTCATTATTGGATCTGAAATTTAGACTCTGGTCTTGCACATTAATGCAGAGCTTTCCCATCGTTCTGTACTATCTCAGTGCAGCTGTGAGTCTGCAGGTAGCTGGCTGTAGTCTCAGCTCAGCTCTAGTCTCTCCTCAATAGTGGTGACAGTCTCACCACTCAATGCCAGATGAGTTGTGACACAAATGGCCTTATCTCCATGTACCTTCTTGAATCCTTGTATCAACTACATGACAGCCCATATTTTTTGCTTAGGCAAGTACAGTGCTGGACTGAAATATTTTATTAGATTTCCCAAAGACTTCCCAAAAGAAGGTTGTTCAGAACTTCTAACATCAACCCAGCAACTTGTTCTTGATAGCTAGTTGGCAATCACTGCACCTCACCTTTGGTCTAGGTTGTATGCAAAGTGGATAAACTTGGCTAAAAAGTTGATTCGGCATTGAATACTTGCAGGTCTACTCAAGCATTCTCCCCTACTCCTCAGGTGACAGGCAGAGAGTGACAGCAGCGCCAAGCTAGGATCTAACCCTTGCAAATCAGCCTCCTAGAGATGAGAGAACAGTGGCACACCCTGGTTATCCACAGCACCCACAAACACCTGCTTCACATTCCACATTGATGTGTCATGACCATAGAATTCAGCTGGCCCATCATGCTTGGAGAGCACAACCACCTGATGTCCCCTAATGAGGATCTCCAGAGGTGTCCTTTGAGACTAAGCTCCAGATCTGTCCTTGTCAAAATCTTTCACATAACCCATCTGGAAAAACAAACAGTTTCTTCTCTCATTTCTCCATTTGTTTATATGGTTAGAAACCTCTAAGTCTGTCCTCTCCAGTCTGCCATACTGCCTCCAGAAGATGCTGTTAGGAGATACTTGCTTTCTATAGCTTCCTGTGCCTCAGAATAGAATGTGTGGCTTTTGTGATCTGATCACATACTTCTGTCCTATTGCCCCATTTCTGCCTTCCTCTTGGTGCTCTCAGGACACCACATTCCACACACACTATTCCTTCCCTGGGGCCTGTGCTATAAGTCCCTCTCCATTCCTCTTCATCCAGGAAAGTCAAACTTTGAAGGCTCAGCTTGAAAGACACCTCTGGGAAATTAGTTTTCTCCAGCACTCGATATAACTAGATAATTTGGTATACTGAATGAATGATTTAAAAAGAAAAAGAATTTTTTTTTTAAGAGACAAAGTCTTACCTCGTCACCCTTGGTAGAGTGCCACAGCATCACAGCTCACAGCAACCTCCAACCCCCGGGCCCAGGCAATTCTCCTGCCTCAGCCTCCCAAGCAGCTGGGACCACAGGCACCCACCACAATGTCTGGCCATTCCTTGTTGCAGTTTGGCCGGGGCCAGGCTCAAACCTACCACCCTCAGTACGTGGGGCCAGCACCCCATTCACTGAGCCACAGGCACTGCCCTGAAAAGAAAAATTTTTAACAAGCAATCAATGTAACCCACTTCTGTGTATGTACCCTCAATGAATCCCCAACAATTAAAATTTTTTTTAAATTTTTTTTTCTTTTCTAGAGACAATCTCACTCTGTCACCCTGGGTAGAGTGTAACCTCAAACTCCCAGACCCAAGCAATCCTCTTGCCTCAGCCTCCCACCCACATAGATAGGACTATAGGCACCAGTTACAACACCTGGCCAGTGTTTATATATATATAATTTTATATATATGTAGAAGAATTTTAATAAAATTTGCCACAATAATTATTATAATCCTATGAAGTAGGTTTCTAATTTACATAAGAAAAAGTAGTCTCAAGAAAGTTGATTTGCCCAAGAGCTTCTGCTGATTAGCAGCAGAGCCAGCAGGGTCTCTTACTCAAGTCCAAGTATCTTGTCAGGCCCCCTATGTTGGACACAATGGGCTTTTTACTTTTCCTGCGTACGTTTAAGAGCTCTTGGAGTCCAGTTCAGTAGTTTCTCTCCCTTCTGCATCCTTTATGACTAAGTGACTCAATCACCTACAGATGCCTCCTGGCCTGTATATCTTTGCTTATGTGCTTATTCCTACTACCAGCTCCAGGTGAATAAAAGCAGCTGTTGCAATATGGAAAAAGACATTATTCTCTTCAGAGGCCATAATCTGAGCAAGGGCACACAGATTAGGGCACACCCTAATGCTACCATAGCCCAGGACAGTCAGGACTGAGAACATGATTGGGAAGTCTGTTCAGGCCCTGGTTGAATTACACTACCTCTGGGACATCAAATGGCACTGTCTAGGCATGGGGCCAGAGACTTAAAAGATTCACCCTAGAGTTAAAGGTATCATCAAGGTAAGGTAGCCATTGAAAACATGGCAGTTGACTGGGCTTGATGGCTCACTCCTGTAATCCTAGCACTGGGCTGAGACTTGAGGATTGCTTGTGTTCAGGAGTTCAAGACCAGCCTGAACAAGAATGAGACCCTGTCTCTACTAAAAATAGAAAAATTGGGCAGTGCCTGTGGCTCAGTGAGTAAGGTGCCAGCCCCATATACTAAGGGCAGGTTCAAACCTGGCCCCGGCCAAACTGCAACAAAAAAAATAGCTGGGCATTGTGGGGGCGCCTGTAGTCCCAGCTATTCGGGAGAGGCTGAGGTAAGAGAATCGCCTAAGCTCCAAGAGCTGAAGGTTGCTGCGAGCTTTGTGACCCCACGGTACTCTGCTGAGGGCAATAAAGTGAGACTCTGTCTCTACAAAAAAATAAAAAATAAAAATAGAAAACTTGGCCAGATGCAGTGGCTCACGCCTGTAATACAGTACTCTAGGAGGCGAGGCAGGTGCATTTCTTGAGCTCAAGAGTTCAAGACCAGCCTGAGTCAGAGTGAGACTCCATTAAAAACAGAAAAAGTTAGCTAGAAGTTATGGTGGGTGCCTGTAGTTCCAGCTACTTAGGAGACTGAGGCAGGAGGAAGACTTGACCTGAAGAGTTTGAGGTTGCTGTGAGCTATGATGACACTATGGCACTCTACCCAGGGAGACAGAAGAGTGAGACTCTGTCTCCCAAAAGAAAAAACCCAAACGTGGCAGTGAAGGACTCCACCAAGCACAGACTGTTGTCTACAAAGATGTTTTAAAGATGGCTCTGGT
>CAUYTI010160961.1:0-40519 GCA_963575145.1 Galago senegalensis | reverse complement strand
TAATAAAGGCCACTGGTGAGAGGCAAGGAAGGAAAGTTTTGTTAATTATAATTCAACTACCTGCTAAGAAGGGCAGTCAAAATAAATGAGGGGCTTTTCATAGACTTTGTTGAACAACTTTGAAGGTTTTTTTTTTTTTTTTAATACAGAGCCTCAAGCTTTCACAATGGGTAGATTGCTTTGGCAACACAGAAAACAGCAACATCCAAATACTGGGCTAAAGCGAGTCTCTTGCCTCTGCCTCCCAAGTAGCTGGGACCACAGGCACCCGCCACAACGCCCGGCTATTTTTTGGTTGCCGTCATTGTTGTTTGGCGGGTCCGGGTTGGGGATTCGAACCTGCCACCTTAGGTGTACGTGGCTGGCGCCTTAGCCAGTTGAGCTATAGGCGCTGAGCCTTAATTTTTAATACATGTTTTTGATAAAGGGGCAAGGGAGAAGAAAATATGATTTGTTGAGATCATACCTAATATGTGTTTCATGGATATTAATGTTTCTTTATAACTCTGAAAGTGAGAAAATTATTTAAAAATTCTAACATGTACTTTTCTCATAAATTATGTTAATCCCTGTTTAACTGCTATAAAGCCCACCAACCAAAAATATATGAAGTATTTTTCAGTAGCTACATGCAAAGTCCTTTTAGCCATGCCTTTTTAGGGGGAATAATAGGTGCAAAGAGGTTGCCTCTTGATTTATATTCTCAATTTGCATTTAAACATGACTATATTCTTTCATCCATATGTCCTATTGTATATAGGACATAATTCACACTAAATAATATAGAAGACATGTACCCAGCAATGAGGAAAAGATAGTTGTTTTAGTTGACAGAAGAAATAATGTAACTTGTAAAAAATATTTTGAAGTTTACTTTCAAATCTATCATAATCTGATTTTCTCTGCTCCTTGTGGCATTTGGCAAGTAGATTCTCACATTTATATGGAGAAACATATGTATAAGAATAGCTAAACAATTTTTAAACAGATCAAAGAGTTGGACTTATTTAATAGATAATGTGATACTTTTATATACTACTTTTAAAGCAAGTTGAATTAGGTACAGGAATACATGACAAGATGAATAAGTCTGAACCACAAGTCCAGAGGAAGACTCAGTGTATAAGAGAATTTAGTCTCTCATAACAATGCCATCTCAAACCATTGTGGGGGGAAAAGGGATGGTGTATTAAATAAGTTGCATTGGGACAATTGGCTACCTAGTGGAAGAGCATGGAGTTAAATTCCTATGTCATATCACTCAGAAAAAAGTCCAAACTTAAAAGTTAAGAAGTATAATATAAAAATATTAGGAAAAAATAATGGGAGAGTACACTTATGATTATGAGGTAGCCAAAACCTTGTTAAGATTAAAAAAAAGGGGTTCAGCACCTGTAGCACAGTGGTCATGGCGCCAGCCACATACACCAAGGTTGGCAGGTTTGAATCCATCCCCGGCCAGGTAAACAACAATGACAATTGCACTAAAAAATAGCCAGGCATTGTGGAGGGTGACTGTAGTTCCAGCTACTTGAGAGGCTTATGCAAGAGAATCACTTAAGCCCAAGAGTTTGAGGTTACTGTGAGCTGTGATGTTACAGCACTCTACTGAGGGTGACATAGTGAAACTCTGTCTTTAAAAAAAAATAAAAATAAAAAAAAAGATTAAAAAAAAGGTAAAT
Source organism: Galago senegalensis (assembly GCA_963575145.1). Taxonomy (NCBI): domain Eukaryota; kingdom Metazoa; phylum Chordata; class Mammalia; order Primates; family Galagidae; genus Galago; species Galago senegalensis. The sequence goes on along the minus strand of CAUYTI010160961.1, from coordinate 38,837 downwards.
AGTGAAACATGACAAGTGTAGGAATAGAACTATTATAAAACTTAAAATACCATGAGTAGAATGAAAAGACAGTATGTTCTTTGGAACTGAGAAAAATTATTTATAGGCTATGTAACAAACTGGATTAGTATTTAGAGTGTTTAAGAAATATAAAATGTCAATAAAATAAAGATAATTTGGCTAGGCACTGTGGTTCACTCCTGTAATCCTAGCACTTTGTGAGGCCTAAGCTTATGGGTTTGAGACCAGCCTGAGCAACAGAGAGACCCCCCCCCCTTTAAAATATAACCAGGTGTTGTGGTAGGCACCTGTAATTGTAGCTACTTGGGAGGCTGAGACAAGAGAATGGCTTGGGCCCAAAAGTTTGAGGTTGCTGTGAGCTATGACGTCATGGCATACCGAGAGTGACAAAGTGAGACTATCTTAAAAAAAAAAAGAAAAGATAATCCGAATTTAGATAAATCTAAATTTAAAAATTTGGTAAAGGATACAGATAGGCCATTTATCAAAAAGAAAATATTGATGACACATAAATATGTGGAAAGATGTCAAATCATGGTATCAGTTAAGAAATTATAAGTGCCCAGATGACCAAAAATCGCATTACAACAAAGAGATTTGTATCAGAATGTTTCTTGCAGCCCAATTCATAATTGCCAGGTGATGGAAGAAGCCCAAGTGCCCATCGATCCACGAATGGATCAACAAACTGTGGTATATGTACACCATGGAATACTATGCATCCATTAAGGAGGATGGAGACTTTACATCCTTCATGTTCACATGGATGGAGCTGGAGAATGTTCTTCTGAGAAAAGTATCAAAATAATGGAGGGAAAAGTATCCAATGTACACACTCCTATTATGAAACAAATTTATACCTTTTATATGAAAGCTATAACCAAATAGCCTAAGAATATGGGGAGGAGGGAAGGAGAAGGGAGGGGGGAATGGGTGGAAGGATGGGGATTAGAGAGATCACTTCTGAGGTTTAAGGATATTTTAAACCTTTTCAATCCCTATGATGCTGGGGAAAAGTGGACTCTTTTTGTTGTAAGTTATTAGTTATAAGACATCAGCACGTGGAGTTGGGAGAGGGACAGTCTTATTGATGGCGTCTTACTTGCCCTCTCAGGAGGGAGGACGGCGTCTCGGGCAGAGTTAGTGACCCAGCGACAGACTGCTCCACTGTGAGCTTAATGGGGGCCATTAATCAGTTCCAAGCACCAATCCTGGGTCCACCCTGCAGCATTCTGGAGCTGCCACCATGGACGGTCAGTCAGCGCTTACTGAAAACAGAATAAGGCACTTATATTTTGGTATTTTGATTAGAATTATGCAATTCTTCCCCTAGTTTACCTTTTTCTGAAAAGTTCTTCCTGGTAAGAACGGTTTCTGGCAATGGTTAACTGGCACTTGGCTTCTTGCCAAGGCAGTTACTGGACGTTTGGTTATGTGCAGTTAAAATGCTTGGTTCATGCTAATATGACTTTACAAATTTCTGTAGAAAGACTTTGAAAGCCTAAATGAGTCTGCTCTGGGAATTGTTACCTCTCGGCCCCTTAATGACCTTGGACCATTTGGAAGGAATTTCGGTGACATTGTGTAAAACCGGGGTTCTCAAACTTCAGAAAACATCAAAATCACCTGTGGCGTTGGTTTAAACTCAGTCTGAGGTTTTCAAGTAGATATTTCTGAAGATCTCTACACTTTCTTTCCAACTTACTTGCTGATAAGTATTTAACTTGCATATCTGAAAGAAGGGAAATGGTGTTAACTATACTTGTTATTCCTTCCCATTCCTACTCCTCATTTTCTATCATAATCCTATAAATTCCTTCTCATGAAGACCTCCCAGCACTCTCCCCATCTCCACCCTGCCCACAGTTGCTGCCTGAGCTAATGCTCTGGAGAATGCAGCGACCTCCATCTGGCTGATCTCTGTACAATCTAATCTCTATGCTTTACATCCCTAATCGGGGGTGAAATGCTGTAATATTCTCACAGTTCAGGTGAGATAAGAGACCAGTGTTACTTCATAGCCATCTGAGCATTCGACAACCGTAGTTCCTAGTGTTAAACTCCCTGGTTATACATTTGTTAGGCTGTGTCTCCAAGGACATCTGAGAAGTGGTTAGGTCCTTAGAGTTACAGCTTTGGTTAAGTTAGGACTAGGTGAGGAAGGAGGAGATCTCAGCTCGAGCATCTGTGAAAGCACTGAGGGGAGGCAGGACTTTTGGGGCTAAAGGACCTTGGGCACCACCTGGCCTTGCTCCTTGTGTAGAGGGTGAGGAAGGAGAGAGCAGGAGATGAGATGATTCACCCCGAGGGACACCCTGGAACGATGGCAGAGCCCAAATCGGAGGCTTCCTGATGACACCACCTTCCCTCTGATTGTAATGAACTGATAGCAACGTTACTATGTCAAATTTTAGGATAGACCTAAATAATTATTCTTCAGCATGACCTATAGTCACAAAGTAAGGGTTTACATAAATGATCTATCTGATATTTCGTTTATATAGTTACATAACATTTTTATTTTATGAAGTATCATACAATATTTATACAGTAAGACCTGTGTGAGTCAACCACCCAAGGGACTGTAACAAAGTGGCCCGTGTACAAAGGAGGTCACCATAAGGAGCCAGGTCTACTGTGCCACATGCCCTTGTGGTGCCTGACTGGTCAGTGTGGGCAGGTGGTCAGCTATGGAGATTTCACTATATTTATAAAATGTATTATTCCTATTATATACAATTTATTTTTATATATTTAAAATATTTATATTTACAAAATACATTTATATTTACAAAATAACTTAGAATGGTTTTTAAAAACTGTTGTAAATTGGTTCGGCACCCATAACACAGTGGTTACGGTGCCGGCCACATAACACTGAGTCTGGTGGGTTTGAACCCACCCCAGACCAGCTAAACAACAATGACAACCACAACAAAAAATAGCTGGGCATTGTGGTGGGTACCTGTAGTCCCAGCTACTTGGGAGGCTAAGGCAAGAAAATCACTTAAGCCCAAGAGTTTGAGGTTGCTGTGAGCTGTGACTCCATGGCACTCTACTGAGGGCAACATAGTAAGACTCTGTCCCCCAGCCCAATAAATATTGTAAATTAACTTTGTCAAAGACAAATTGAGATATATTTTTTCCTGTTCAAAAGAATAAGATGTAAATGACAAGGAAAACATTATCTTAAAGAAAGCAAGGCAGATAAAACGCTTCTCATGAGCTGTGGTCTAGAACTGGGCAGGACGCACATGCATGACCTAACTTTTCCAAGACATTTATGATGGACAGATAGGCCTTGATGTGAGAATGAATGTGAGTAATTTCCAAGGTACATGTGTGGTCACAAGCCCATGTAGGCTCAGTGAAGGTTTCTAAGTGAGGAAGTAGGGTTCCAATGCAGGGAAATTGCTGAGAAAAAGGAAAACAACACTGACCTCATGGGTCTGACTCTGCTGTACGATTTTGTTCACATTTACCCTGCCACGAACAACTGCGTAAAGATGAGAGCAGAAAGGTACAGGCAGTTGATATAAATAGCTGATTGATTGATTGTATTTTCTTTCATCAACCTCTTTGTGACTGTAAGAAAGTCACTTAACCTTTCTCTGTCCTCACCTATTATTGAGGTCAATTTTTAGCGCTAATATTGGTGTCTCTCTGGGCTCGTAAATCTCCTGGGGATTTAAGGTTTTCATGGCATAGACACATCTTCATAACACTGAATAATGTTGGTGAATATTCTTATTCTATTTCTACTGAAGAAATATATGGACATTAGACAAGCTAGTAATTTGCCAGACTCATCACCTGATTTATATGCTATTTAAAATAGTTTCTGAAGTAATTTAGAAAGAAAACAGACGTGTGATTTTTTGTGTGAAGATGAGAAAGAACAGAGATCTATATAATTTTTTAAAATGATATATACCAATTTCACAAAACCTTTTACTACAAGAAAATAACTGGAGCATGAGAATACAAAGGTGAACTGAATTAGAAATCAGCGTGAAGCAGTAAAGTAATTCTAAACTTCAGTGAGATGTATTCTAGATGTGCAGATCTTTATTAACATTTTAGTCGGCTAGGCAGAGTTATACTATTAAGAACTAGAGTCGAAGAAAAGGAACCAAAAAGCTCTTCAATCTTGATTGCCACTTTATTCACCTATTTTAAGAACCCTTCCTAGGACAGGTCTCTGGCAATAAAAAATGTACCTTCTCAGCGTCTTTCCTTCCTCTCTTCAACACATGTCTCTCCAAGCAGCTGTCATAGAAGGCCTCCTTAGGTGCTGTGAGGAATTCAACAAATGGAGAAGACACTTCTGTCCTCCAGTGACTGGTGGAGAAGAGGCAACACACACACATGCACATGCACACAGGCACCAGACATAACACACATGCACACGCACACAGACACAGGCACACAGACACAATGCACACAGGCACACACAGGCATGCACACAGACACAACACACACACAAACACACAGACACAACACACATGCACACGTACACAGGCACACACATGGGCACACACATGCACACGCACACAGGCATACACACAGCCACACACACACAGACAGGAACACACATACATGCTTTTAAGAGTTCTGACCTAGAAAAAGTGCTGTGCACCTCACTGCTGAGTACACTACATCACCTGAGGGCCAGGGGAGCACTTGAAAGGTAACCAAAATAATATTCAGCAATAAGGCATTTGCATTTTTTTTCCAGGTTGAGTTCATGAACTTACTGTCTGACCTTGTATATGTAATGTATGTATTATTGTAATGCAAGGAGTAGAATTGGAAACTGTCAGTAGAGTGGTAAAACTTTGTAACTCTGGAAGAGCTGACCTTGACATTGTAGTTGCTCAGTCACCTAACTATGCACGTGGAATATCCAGTCCATAAAACTCTCCGCCTCCCTTCCAAGGCTAATTCCGGTCACGTTGCTACCATGAATGAGGCCCTATTTTGTAGCTGGTTTAGAGGAATGGTTTAGATTTTTCAAATTGATTTCTATCAAACTTGCTGATTTATTTTAATATATCTAATAGGTGGTTGTTTATGTTGGTTTAGAATTTTGGCGCACAAGCCTTATGAAATTATGTAATTTCCAAGTTTTCTGTTCCGAGTCTCAGGAAATTTTCCACTTTAAGTTTTTCAGTAACAAACAGGCATTAAATTTTGTCAAATACTTTTCCATATTGTTGGCTAAATCACACAACTATTCAGCTAACATTCATTGATTTTCTGGCATTCAACAACTTTTACAATTCCTGGAAAACTTTACTCAATCATTGTTTTACAGTACACTTTTGGCTTTGTTAGGTTAATATGTTACTTAGGATTTTGTATCTGTGTTCATAAGCAAACTGGTCCTATCATTTTCTTTTCTTGTACAGTCCTTCAGAAATTTTGGAATCAAGCTACACTAACATCCTAAAACCCATTAGTCAACTTCCTCCCTAACCATGTTTAAAATTACAGAAGAGCTAGTATAATATAGGGTTATCTGTGCCTTAGGTGTTGTGGAAACCTCGCCTGAAATCCTCTGGGTCGGAGATTTTTACCTGTTTGTAACTTCTCTATACAGGTATTTTCTTATATCAGTTTTGGCATTTTATATTCTATTCACAAATCTATCCATTAGATCTAGTTTCACAGCTGAAGCTGTTCAGATTCTCTGTTTATTTAGAAACTTTGAAAGTCTCCGTCGTGTGTCTGCCTTCCTGTCTCTGCTCACTACATGGGCTCTTGCTTCTTTCTGTTTAAGAGAGAAGCCAACTCAGCAGGTTGGGGACTAAGGGGTGTCACGTCAGGGGCCTCATGGGGTAGGCAGAATTGCAAAATGAGGCAAAAGTATAGAGAAGTGTGTCAGCAAAGTTCCGGCAGTGAGAGACAGGAAGCTATTCATTTGCTTGGAATATGGGATCCATGTTACTAGGAAGGGGCCTGAGCTTGGAGCACGGAGAACAAACAAAGGGACCTGGAGGATAACGCGTGAAATGCAAATTTGAGCCTCGATCCAGAGTGAAAAAAATGAGTCCAGGGTTCAGCAGTGACCAGGGCAGGTTTGAGGAAGTTATGCCGTACGAGTAGGCACTGAACAGCCTGGGACTGTGGATAACGGAGGAACAGCAGGAAGGACACTAGTCACTCCACCTGCTTATGAGCTATTTTAATTCAATAATTACGGACATCCAGAACTGCTGTGGATGTCAAACACAATTCTTTTCCCAATTCCTGTCAAACTTTTTAAGTGGCTCATACATGCCCTGCGCTCATGCCTTGCCCAGCACCGACTACTATCTCCCTGGTTCTTGCTGTGTGGTTTCTGCTCCAACGGTTCAGCACCACAGACCTGCTGTTGTCAACTCCAATAACCTGTTTGCAATTTTCCCCTTATTTTACATTATGATTCTCTTTACCTTGACAACATGAAAATTTCCTCTTCCCTTGGCTCGTATGAGATAGGTTATTTTGCACTTTCCTTTTTGGTATCTATTCCTTCTGTGACTCCTCCTTCATCCTCATATCCCCCCATTCACCGTTATGTTCCCATTTACCAAGATTTTGTTTCTGGGCATGGTTATGGCATCGGTCAGAACATCTCTGTGACTCCCAGATCCAGACAGAGCTCTCTGAGGGCCTGGCCTCACCTCCGTCTCAGCTGCAGGCCATGCACATGGGAAGCTGGGGCTGGACCAGTCCCTGTCAGGTCCTAGACATGGTGCAGCCAGGTGGGCATGGCTGCTGCAGTGTGTCCAGGGACTAACGGCTCCTGGCTGGGGAGCACCTGTCTCCAGCACAGTCTCCTGCCTAGGCCGTACCTGCCAGACTCTTCATCTGCACATCTGTGCTGAGGTGTCAAAAACGTATCTGAAAGCAGCTCGTCTGCTCTGAAGTTTTTCTTCTTCCTGAAGTTTGGTTTCTGCTGATTGCACTGCCCTTTTCCAAATCTAAGCTCAAACATCCCATCATCAATGCTTCCTACAGCTTTGACTCCCCTCAGCCAGCTAATTGCCAAGTTTAGGCATCTCTTGTCACAGACCTTCTGCGAATTGACTGACGGTTCTGCTGCACTCACTCTGCCCTTCCGACGCACTGCTGTCACACTGATAGTCTCAAAGCTTCACTTTGATCGTGTTAAATAAAAAACTATTATTGACCAGCTGCTGCCGAATAAAGTTATCTCTGTTTCCCTTAGGCACTGTGTTCTTCAGATACACAGCTATTTAGGTATGTTGCCCTCATTCCTTCTGCTGTTTCTTGCACTTGAGATATTTAGGTATCCCTGTCTCTGTATGTATGTTATCCAAGGCCTCCTTTAAACACTGTTGTGTGGTTTGATGGGGCCGGAGTTGCAGAGTTAACTAGCAGTCATGTCTAGGAAGGGGGTGGCTGCAGCTCTCTCTGCCGTGCAGCAACCCTAGTTTATTTCTTACTAACCATATACCCTAACAATAAAGCATTCTGCACATACACACCTAATCTTAAATTTACAATACAATAAAGTTACAGGAAAGTCATGAACCTTATTTATCTTTTTTTGCTTTAAAGAACAAAGTATTCATCTATAAAGGACAGACGTAATCTTTAACTTAGCAGCACAATAACTTTATCTGGATTTACCGCTACTCAGGTCTCTTCCAGGAATTGCTGACCATGCTCTGTTTTCAGCACCTGCCTCCCAAGAGATTAGTTTTTTCTAATCTCTCCAGAGGGTCTTCAAAGGAATGTCCCTTCTTGCAGAGCTTGAGATAGTTTCAATCAAGAACAAAGTAACAGCAGCTTTTAATGTGACTTGGCTACATTTCTCCCTTTTCTTTTATAGACAAATTATGCATAATAACAGAAAACACAGCTGCTTGACGTCCATTAACCTGATGGGTTTGGTGAACTTGTCTGCAGACTAGATACAAAATAAAACAAATAATAAACACTGCAGCAAACAGTCCAGCAGAAGTAAAGCATTTAACTTTGGTAAAGGATTTAGCTGAGCTATTCCTTCAGATATCTCTTTACAAATAGAATCTCCATTAATACGTTCAAGTTTATGTTGGAACATATTGCACACTTTCTTTTGTAAACATAAGATATCATTTGTCAAATTCTTATGATTTAGTAAATGTTTTTTAACTTTCTCTCATGGAAGTTTGGTAGCATTGTAAGGTACAGGGGTCACACAAAAACTAGTCGTATTTCAATCACATCCTAATCTGACTTGTTTTTGCAAACTAGATAATTGATTTCCTAACATAACTACAGCTTGTTCTAAGTCTGATAACTCATTATGAATTTCGGTGTCAATTTGTCTCTGAGCCGTCCAGAGCTGCTCTGGATTGTGGTGCCATTCACCAACAAAGTCCTGTGTCTTAATGCCCTCTGTCAGGGCAACTCCTGCCTTGTCAGTGGTAGCAGTGATGGCGATTATTCCCAGGATCACGACTATCAACATTCCGATGACGCGTCTGATTCATTTCAGGATCTTCTCTGCAAAGACAAGATGGACAAGATCTTCTCTTATCCATCATCTGTAGAATGGACAGTGCTGGGGACTCTCCCACAGACAGAAAATCTTCACTGGCAGCCAAACACCTGTTGTTGCTCTGCTCTTTGGAAACATCAAACTTAATAGAACAGTTAAATCAAGTGAACATGGGGTATGCTTGCAAACATTTGATTTCTCCACTGGACTCATTCCAATAGATAGGTCCTTTAAGCCATACAAAAGGCAGTCTCAAGCAAGCTTGAACATGACGGGTTGTTCTTCTTTTTTTGTTGGTCATAATATAGTCCTCCAGTCCATGCTTGGAGAGGATGGAGTGCAGCCCTTATTTTCCACAAGTGATTTTGTTTAGGACATTTCATTAGACTGGGTAAAAGAGGATGAAGCCTCCATTACCCCAGTTTATAGGCTAGAAGTGGCTGATATGGTTGTAGCATTTTTACACCAGGTGTCAAAGATTTCTGAGTGTGCGCAAAGCCTCTAGGGCTTCAATCTATGATGCTTCCATAGGAAGTATTAGCTACTGAAAATGCACTTTCACCTTTACACTTGGTCCAATGCACCCACTTGACAAAGAGGTGACTCAGGAGGAACGGTGACATCCTGCACAGGCGTGCCTGCAATAGATTGACTGGATAACAAGTTCATGCTTATCTGAGGAGATATAACAGTATAATTGTGATCAATGCTGATCAATGCCAAAATTTAAAAATCAGACAATGGGGCTGGCTACCAAAGCAAATAGGAGGTCCAGTGACACCAGTACTGTAATCAGTAATTATTGTTCCTTCCTCCTCTGGTTTTAAAGGACCATGAGTGTCATAGGGTTCAGGGAGCCAGGAAGATTCATTCACATAAATTGGAATATTTGGTTCAAACCAGCTGACTCCTCTCAGTAGGGTTTGGAATATAAGTCCAGTATTCATAAGTTTGGGCACCTACCTACCTTGGGTGGTGAGGAGTGAGATCATAGCCAAGAACAAGGTGGGTGTAGTTAATGGCTAATTAGCCTGGGCCACCAGATCTTCTGCAACATTACAAAACTTCTTCACCTAGACCCATGTCATTTCCAGGGCATTCAGACTGGGAGGCTTGCAGGATAATGCAGTCTTGGTTTCTTTCTTTGCTCTTAAAAGATACAACTGCTCTTTGGAAACATCAAACTTAATAGAACTGTTAATACAAGTAAACACGGTACATGCTTGATTCAGAGTCATTCGTGTGAATGGCTTGTCCAAGGTCTGTGGACCCATCTCCTGGGGACAGGGGCATTTTTGCACCATCTCTTAACTTTAGGGCCTTGTCAGGAACCCAGAAGTTTGATAAACCTACTGAAATATAAGCATATCCTCTGCCCCAATGTAACACTTGTGCAGGGATCCATTTATTTGTTGTATCATCTTTATAGAAAACTGGCTGATTGAGAGGTTCGGTTGTTGTTTTTATCCAATGTTTAAAAATTTAAAGTAAATCAGAATATAGTTTATTTCTGGGGGTATTATTATACTGTTCTCCCCCCTTTTGTTTGAGCAGCATATTTTTTAATGTGCGATTATGTCCTTCAATAATCACTTGACCTGTGCTATTACCAGGCAATCCAATGATGTGTTTGATGTTATGTAGCTGGAAAAAAGCTTAACATTTATTATAAATGTGTGCTGAACCCTTGTCTGCTTTGATTGATTGTGGCTTTCCCATAATTGCAAAAGCTTCAAGCAAGTGAGAAATGACTGTCACCAGACACCAGCAGCACCCCTTCCCCTCCCTCTCCACTCAGGCGTCACTGGACACCAGCAGGACCCTTCCCCTCCCTCTCCACTCAGGCGTCACTGGACACCAGCAGCACCCCTTTCTCTCCTTCTCCACTCAGGCTGAGGTGGTGGATGATTGGTCCCACTTCTGGAGGAGGCTGAGGGCCTTACATTCCTTACAGATTCCCTCAACCTGCCTACCCCTTTAGAAGTACTCCCCTAGGCCTGGCACAGTTCTGGGCACCTGTAGTCCAGCTACTCAGAAAGCTGAGGCAGGAGGATTGCTTGAGCCCAGGAGTTTGAAATTACAGGGAGCTGGACTAGCCTGGACAGCGAAGCTAGACCCTGTCTTAAAAACAAACAAACAAACAAAAAACACCCCCCCCAAAAAAAAAACCCCAAAAGACACAGTTCCTTCATTAAGCATTAAAGTCAGTTATAGCTTTGGGATAAGCATACCTGCTGCTTCCTCCTGGGACCCAGACTGACCCAGAGGGATGTTTCCTTTATTTACACAAAGTAAAATGGAAAGAGAGAGCCCTGAAGCTTCCAGATGGGTGTTAGAAAGTGTGGCGGTGATGCTTTTCTTATTGACCTAATGGTGACTTCTGCACACGAGGGAAGTGGCTCTGCTCTGACTTCTGGTGGCAGGCCCAGTTAGATCTCAGCAGAAGCTCCTGCTCTGAGTTCTGTGCTTCAGGACACCCCACTTTGGCCCTTGCTAGCTGTGATTCCCCATTAAGGGAATGGAGAAGTCCGCGGGCTGGGAGGAGGTGCTGGGTAAAACCCACGTCCCCACCCACCAAGCACCCTGGCCTCACCCTCCAGCTCCTGTCATCTAAACTGTGTTCTGTACACTGTGAGCCCTAGAAGTCTCCATCCCAGCACACCTGTGCACTCCCAGGGCCCAATGGTGCCTTTTCTTGAGTAAAGAACCAGGCAGTGACCTGGTGATTGCAGTGAGCTGGGGACAGGGAGAATGGGGTGTTCAGGCTGGGGCTGGCACTGGGAATTAAATCTCACCACAAGCCTTAGGGGCAAAACCCCAAGAATTCCACTCACCTAAATTTAAACAAGCCCTTCCAGCTTCAGGTTCTTTGGAGAAAACTAAATTAATACTACCAGTCGGGGAGGAGGCTCTGTGCAGGCAACATGGCTCAGCCTGACTCGGGTGAGGGGAAGTCTGGGGGGGCTGGGGTGAGCCTCTGTGCAAAGCCAGCACTCCATCTTCACGATTTCCTTCGTGATTTTGTTTTCTGTTCTCAATGAAATAAACCAAAATATTCGATCCCTCTAATGGTGTTCTCTGGTAGGCACTAAAATGACACAAATGCAAGATTTTGATAATAACTTGTAGCCATCAATGTATCCTAAAGTCTATTTTCATCTATTGTAGGAGAAGAAAATTGTGATGCCTTTTTTTCATCCAACACAAGGGACACTCTCATAATAAAAGACAAAAGAAAAGCATAAGAAATTTATTTAATCAAAGTTTTACATGACATAGGAGCTTTCAGACCCAGGGAAACTGTGTATTTTTAGGGTTAGGTTCACTGAAGAAATGGACAGCCATGTAGAAATGTGACTGGACAAAGGGATGTGACCGATGGTAACAGAGTGAGAGCAGAGCCCAGCAGAGCATGTCTGCTCAGAATCCGCTTGGCCCCTGAATATGGGACAGACACTCGTCACATGTGGGTTGCCAAAGAGAAGTGAGAAAATGAGGCCTTTCTAGGTTATGGCTTGCCTTGGGGAAGGAGTTCTAGTTTTTATGACCTGCTTTGGGGGAAAGAAATCCATCCATCCACCCGTCCGTCCGTCCGTCTGTCCTTCTGTCTGTCTGTCCGTCCATCCGTCCGTCTGTCTGTCTGTCTATCCGTCAGTCCATCCATCCTTTACTCTTTCCTTCCTTCCCTCCCTTCCTTCCTCCTCCCCCTCCCCTCCCCTCCTGTCCCCTTCCCTCTCCTTCCCTCTCCTTCCTTCCCTTCCTTCTCTTCCCTTCTTAGTCTGCCTGTGTTATTTCAAAAGACCTGTCTTCAAGTGCGGAAAATCTTTCTTCTGTTGGTCTGGTATACTACTGAAGCTCTTGACTGTATTTCTATTTCACTCACTGAATGGGTAATATCTGTGACATTTTCTTGCTTTTTCTTGTTTGATGTGTCCCTCTGTTAATTTCTATGCATCTAGTGGAAGTGGCCTCTTCTAATTTATGGAGCAGGTTTTGCAGGGAAAGACGTATTTGCAAGAATGGGCCTTGGGGTGTCAGTTGAGTGGGATGTGGCCTTGTTCCCAGGCAGACACAGGAGCACAGTGTTTGGGTAATTTTTTAGCTGTGTCCCTCACTAGGAACTCCTGGTTGTGAGTTTCTCACTGGCCTAGGCTGAGAGATTTTGTGGCAGTGGTGGAGGGGCTTTGCTGGGGGGGGATTTCCTGGCTGCTTCCCAAGTTGTAGGTGTGTGTGTGCGCACAGTAGGTTGGCCAGCTTGGGGTCTGGTCCACTGGAGTTGGGGTAGCGGGTCAGCTACTCTGTCAGCAGCGTGATGTGTGCCCCTCTCCTCGCTTGTGGGCACAGCTGCAAGGGGTGGCTCATGGGACCATTTGTCAGTAGGACACGCTGCACAACTGCCTGACTGACCCAGGGACACATTTGCAGGAGCAGCCCAGGGCCATTTGTTGAGTCTGGGACAAGGTACATGACTGCTCGACTGGCCTGTGATGTGTCTGCTGGAGTGTATGTGCAGGGCATGTGGGCAGGCTGGGCTGTGGGTGTGTAGCAGGGGCAGCACAGAGAAGTACCTCCTGACACCAGGTACTCTGACTCAGGGGGAGATGAGGCTGCAGAGGCCTCTGCACTGCCCTCCTGGGCTGGCAGCCAATGCAGGTGGGCCAGTGCTCCCTGCGGCCACCTGGTCACAGCTTTGTTGTCTACTCATCGCCTGGGGCCTTTCTATGGAAGGGACAATGCCCTCATCTGTGCTCAGCCATCTTGCTACATCTCCCCAAGAGCTAGTGTTGAATTCCGGGGCAGCAGACTGGAGGACGAGAAGGTGAGGAAGACCCTGCTTCGGAGGCCTTCCTGTCCCCTTCCTTTTGGAGTGCTCGGCATACCAGTGGGCCGTGCTGTGGGGTGGCTTGTTCTGAGTCCCAATACTACCTATTTCAATTGAAAAGCTTGTTGTATCTCCTGAATCCATTTGATAGTCCAACAATACATCATGATTTTTAAAATGGTTCGTGGTTAAATAAATTAGACTAATAGGGCTATACCACATCCTGCCAGCCTCAGAGGTTGACCGTCAAGCCCGTGTCCCTGTCTGAGGCTTCCAGATGACCTCTGTGTCCTGAGTGCTCATTTCCAAACCACTCTGTCCCCCTGCCCATCAGGCATCCCCCCTATCTTTCAGACTGTCCAGCATGCCCCCCAGAACCCACAACATATCCGCACAGGCTACCTTACATCTTCGAGTGTTCTTTTTACCCAGCTGCAGCTGAGATTGAGCAGAGATCCCGCTTACCCTGCTTGGTCCCTGTACACTCAGTATCTCAGACCTGAATTGGGGGGCGGTTTCCTTGGCAACTAATTTCTTGCAAAGATATTTTTCTCACTCTCTTAAGTTCTTCCCCTCCTTCCTCCTCACACAGTAACTGCCTAAATTTGAACTCATCAAATGTCCCTAGATTACTGCCATCACTGACAGCATTCTCCACACCCTCCCATCTTTCTCCACACCATTACAATATGGATCTTTTATTTTTATTTATTTACTTATTTTGCAGTTTTGGCCGGGGCTGGGTTTGAACCCACCACCCTCCATATATGGGACCAGTGCCCTACTCCCAGAGCCACAGGTGCTGCCTGATATGGATCTTTTAAATCGTGTCACTTTTTCTGCTTAAAATCCTTCAATAGCTCCCCTCAGCTGTCAAGGATAAGGCTCAGACTCACTCAGTGGAAGGTGTTTGTTGTATAAATAAATGAAAGAAAGGGTAGTCAAAGCTATTCTACTAATAGTTATGAATGGGGCATAATTTGAGTTTTTTTCTTTTTTGACCCCTTCAAGAATGGAGTTGGTTTATGTTGACTAGTCAATTTTCTCTCTATTGCTTTGCATGTTTGTGTGTGTGTGTCGGTGGTGCTGGTGATGGGAAGCACTGTGCCTGTGTGTGCTGTGTGTGTTTGAGGACAGTGACGCTGCAGGAATAGCTACTTCCTTAGGGATGAACCCCCAAAATCTGACTCTCAAGAACTGGGGAGAATAAATTCCCAGGACCAGCTGTTGATATGTTCCTGCGCCTGCCTGGCTTGGAATACCCTTCTGGGCTGGGGCTAAAGTACACGAGGCACCTTCACCCACTTTCCCTGAGCACATTCTCTTGGAAAGCCATCAAATTAACACGAGGTTCTTCTTAATGTCAAATTCTAATCAACCAAATTCACTGTTCACAGAAATACCCTTAGAGATTTGACAGGGACTGGCCAGTTAATGAGGATAATGTGCTTTAAAATCAGACTGCCTGAAAAATTAGGCAGAAAGTGCCTTTCACGCCCCTTCTCCTCTCTCCTCGGACGTCCTCTCCTTGCTTTTCTTCTTGGCAAACTCTGACTTGTTCTTCCAGCCTCCTGGGGTGGCCAGACTGATGTCAGCATTGTCCCTGGATTTCCTCAGTGCTGTGCCACTTTATGGTAACAACTGAACAGTGAACTGCCCCTCTAGACAAAACGGTTTTGAAGGACAGAGCTATTTTATTTTTATATTTGTTATTTATTTTATACTAGTTTCTAGTATTGTGGAATACTAGGAATAGTAGAATGCTTCTACTATTCTAAAGTATAGTAGAAGCCAATTAATATTGCTTAAATTTCTGGCTCTCAGGAAGTGTGGCTTATGTATGCAGTAAGTATGACATATTTATATAAAAATGCTACTACTTACAGGGAATCTGGAATGCATAGAAGCATACGCAAAATAAAATTTAAATTCCCTGTACTCTTTACAACTGTGCAAGGTGGATTACTATTAACAACTTGAATACTTTTCCTTTGTGTACACACAGAATTTGAGGGTCTAACTTAAGTATTTATGTCAAGTTTAAACATTTAGCTTAGCTTCATATCAAATCAGAGTCATAAAATGAGAAGCATCCCTAAGGGATCAGATACTCTGAGAGGCAAAGCGGGTTCAAGGACAAGAGGGACGTGTGCGATTAAAAAAAGGACGTTCAATTTAGGGAGCCGTTTAGCCTTGAAGGAGCTGTTCACGCTGTGTGAGTGAGCATTTTATTCTAAAACCAGATTTGTATAGTATTAGTTTTTTGACTTTGTTCTACTTTTTGAAAACTATTTTATAAACATTGAAGAGTCAGTTACTCTGATCCACAATGACTTATTTATCTAGCTGATTAGCTGGGGGGTAGTTAGCAGCCAGGAGGATGAAGAGAAATGATTCTGAACAACCTTATTCCTCCCTTGGTTTTCTGGGTGAGCAGCCTTAACCTTCCCGGAGCTCCGCTCTCCCCACTGGGGGCTGCAGTGACAGGTGAAGGGTGACAGCCTGGTTGCCTCCCTCCCTCTACTCCTCACCACTTCTGTCCTGGTATTACAGTGTAAGGTAAAAGAGACAGCCACTCCTCTTAAAGAAAATAAAGCCCTCACCTTGTAAGGTTGGCACCAGAAGGAAACCCTGCTCCTCTCAGAACTCTGGGTCATCCTTGTCCCTTCTTCTGTGCTGAGCTTATGGGTTTGTTTCCCTTTTAAAACTTCAAGCCCAAAATAGAGCCTAGGACTTTCTGCTCAGTTTTCTAGAACATGGCTGAGATGATACTAAAAGTTTTTTTTAAAAGGGCTTTGTAGGGGAGGGAAAAATGGCTTTTCTTCATCCTCTTGAGTTTTTTTGGCTGGGCTATAAATTAACATCAGAGAGACGTTAACAGGAGAGAAATATGTTTCATTACATATACATATACACAGATGTCCACAAAAGCATGAGACGTGAAGAAGGGACAGGTGACTGAAGCTTATATATAAGCTGTGTATAGAAAGGAACAGGAGGGATTTGTCACTTTGGGGCTTGGTGACAAGCTCTAGAGGAGGAGATAATGGTGCAGAAGGAAGTGGTGAAATGAGAACCTCTCTTCTCGCCTGGTATCTTTACTGAGGACAATTTCTTTCATACATACACATGGATGTAAACTTACTTTACAAGACAAGCCTTTTCAGAGCTGATTCTGCATCTCTGGTCTCTCAAAATGACCAGGGTGAAACAGTATGCCAAGGAAACATTTGGGAGTGGCATTTCGGGAGCCCCGACAGCTTCTAAAAGCCTGGGGGAAACAGTTGAGGGATAAACACAGAAAGTACAATACAAATAGAAGCTCTAAGTAGCCTGACCAGTGAGAGGAGGCTCAGGCCACACCCCAGCCCCAGCCAGCAGCTCCTGGGCAGAGACCTCAGCTCTGAGCAGACCTTAGTGCTTCTCCTCTCCTGGGGGCAGTACCCAAAGTCTGATTTCCAGACTCTTACATTTCTGTTTGCAAGACCCTCTCATTTTTAACTGACAGCTGGAATATCTCTCACTGTGTTGGGGACCCCACCCTCTATTTCCACTGTGGCCTGAATTACATAAATGCAAAAACAAAACCAAAAACCCCACAGTAGTTCTTGCAGTGGGACTGGCGGTGGGACTGGGGACACAAGAGCAGGAAAGACTCCAATTAGCAGAATGCACAGACCTGCTACACGCAAGAGAAAAAGGCTGAGCACCTCACTTCTCCAGAGAGCAGTGCAGATGGCTCGGAGGCCTATCCACAGAGCCAGGCCTGGACGGGGGTGTGACCACACGTGAGCAGCAAAGTGCTGTAAGCCAAGGGCTTCAGGACAGCTGTGATGCTGCCGTTACCATCCCTGCTTCTCAGAGGTTACCGTGCATTGTGCAGTCACCTTGCTGATTGTCACAGGCAGACTCTGAGTCAGCAGATCTGGGCTGAGGCTGACGTTCTTCATTCTAGCAAATGCTCAGGCTACGTCCCTGCAGCTGGCCCACCACCACACTTTAGTATCCAGGGATCATATGTGGTAATATTAGAAACAACTGGGCATCACGGCAGGGGCCAGAGCTAAGAGCCATGTGGGAAAGGGGAGAAAACGTTAGTTTGTGAAACAATCCAGGAAACTTCTCTCCCATTGAATCTCAGAGAGCAACTAGGAAGAGGAAGGATTTGTCACATTTTTGAAAACAGGTCTGTGCTGTTAGTGGTCTGTGTGTGCGTGTGGGATTTGGCTGTTGCTACAGTATGGTTTCCCAGAGAGACATACAGTAGGATAACTATATTCTTGCTCTCTCTCATCTGAGAGAGGATTTATTAGGGTGATGTTACAGAGACTGGGAAGTCTGTGACAGGCCATCTGCAAGATTGAGATCCTGGGACACCAGCAGCACACCCACGTCAACAGCCTCAGGAGCAGAGAAGCCAACAGTGGGATCCTCAGCTCACAGTGGGGTCCTCAGGACCTGGGAGATGGCTGGTATAAATTCTAGAGTCCACCATCTAGAAAGCATGGACATTTGATGTCCAAGGGCAGGAGAGGAGTGTCCCAAATCCCGGGTGCAGAGGAGAGAGAGAGAGAGAAGACACCCTCTTCTCTGCCTTCCGTTCTGGGCCCCTGCGGGTTGGGTGGTGTCTGCCCGTGAGGAGGGTGAATCCCCCCACTCAGTGGCCGACTCACACACCAATCTCCTTTGGAAATGAGATCACAGACACACCTGGAAATGACACTTCTCTAAGTATTTTCTCGTCTAATCGAGTGGACACCTAAAATTAACCATCGCGGTAGTCAGTGTGGGAAACCTAGGAAGCAGAAACCCTGCAGGGAACTGGCGCTGGAGAAAGCCTGCCATTTCCAAGGATAAGTGAACTGCTCTTGTTAGAAAAAAATCAAGCACTAAGAAAAGAAAAAGGGACAAAGTGAGAAGGAGAAGAATAAGCCTGCAGACAACTTTGGGGCAACGTAAATTCTGGAAGCTTCTTGCTTGATCATTCCTGACAGGAAACAGACTGGCTGTCCACCTGCTGCCAGAACAGGCACATCCAGGGGACACGTTTGCCACCACAGACCCACCAGGGAGGGGGACATTCTGTACATATTTTAGGGTCTGCTTGTATTTTCAGTACCCAATTTCCTGAAAGATCCAACAGTTTAAGTTGCAAGCAGAGACGCTCTGAGTAACGCCTTTGCTCTGAATGGAGGCACGACCATGAGACGTTACCTGCTACACAGACAACGCAATAAGTGACTAGACTGTCACCTTAATGCATATAAACAATAATCAGTGAATATGTCTAAAGGTTAGATAGCAGTTCTTTAAATGTTATATGCCATTTTACATTAACATATTAAAGAATATAAGTAAGAGTATTGATTTGAGGGAGTCATCTTAGTAATAATTCATTTCTTATAATGAGGAAGCTGCTGAGAGTTTACAGTATTTCTAACACTTTATGACATTCCATGGAGATTTTAACCCTTCATCCTATGAGGCAGGTGCCATGTAAACATTATTCTCACAAACAAGGAAAGCAAGGCTTTAAGGGCTATACAACTTCCATAAGTGTCCACCCACCACACTTTGAATATCCAGGGCATGTATGTGGTAATATTAAAAACAACTGGGGCGTCACTGCGGGGGCGTCACTTGGCTTTAACTGAAGGAACTAGCAGTAAGTTGTCACCAGCAAGACATCCTAGGAGCACTTTGGGGAGCTGGTGTCTGGGAGGGCCCTGTGTCTCTGCCTCCTGGGGTACACACTGCTGTGTGGTCCCCCCACTTGGTACCAGGATTGGGCTGTGAGGCCAGTAGAATACTGTGGAAGTGATGGTCTGTCATTTCAGAGATTAGTCTATAAAAACACTGTGAGATCTGTCCTGGTTTCTTTTTATCTTGGGTCATTCACTTGGGAGAGGCCAGGCGCGTGTCCCAGGCAGCCCTGTGGGAGGCCCAGGTACTAAAAAGCTGAAACCTCCTGACAGGAGCCGTGGGAGCAGATTTGGAAGCAGATCCTCCCGTCCTGGCTTCACGTGGCGCTGCCCCAGCTCACATCTTCACTGTGCCTTCCTGAGACACCATGAGCCAGAGCGCCCCACTGAGCTGCTGCCTCACATGAGGTGAGATCTCAAATGGTGGTTATTTAAGTCGCTAAATTCTGGAGTAATTTGTTACAGAGAAGTGGATACTTAATGCACATTCCAGGTCTCCTTCGTCTCTCTCAAAATGCAAATGCCCTGGGGACTTTGAACAGGCACAGTGGACACATAATTTAACTAAGCCTCAAAGCATTATTTGAGGGAAAAATAATATGCAAATATCAAGAGTAAGGGCCTCGTAATCTGCGGTTAGGACCGGGACTAGGTGGCACCTAGGTGGGAGATTTAAGGCAGCGCTAACTCCTGGTCAGGGTCACTCATGTCCTCTACCCCCCTCTGTTTAAGATCAAGACACAATCATAAAGTCGATATGAGAGTGTATGTGCCAACTTTGAGAAAAATTTCAAATCTTAAAACTAAAAATTAAAAAAGAAGCTTACAATAGAAAGGAAACTAATGTTTAGTAAACATCTACTATATTCTGGATAATTTTATCCTATGAGCTGATTTAATCTTTATGAAAAGCTTAGGGGTAAGTTAGTATTAAGGTCATTTTGGAGATGAAAAAACAAAGGTTCAGAAATTCTAAATGTCTTTTAACCTTCCCGCTGGGGTTAGAGATAGAGTGTGATTCCAAGGCTGTGCCCTTTCACTCCACCACCATTCCTGACTGTCTTAGGAGCGTCAGGTCTTCTGCTTTGTGGAAACTGATTAAAGGCAACATCTTCTTACAGCAAATATTTAATAATCAGATCTATGGAAGAAAGAAATAGAATACCTAATTTTAAAAATTCACATTTTCTTTGAGCACAAGCCTTTTTTTTTTAGTAATCCTATTATCTTCCTAATTCTTTCTGATAATACTAGAATGTAGTATGTATTCTATCTACTAAGGGGCAGGAGTTGCTGATTTTAAACAGGGGTTGTTGCAAAGAAAGAGAAAAACATGACATGGCAACAAATATTGTTTCAAATAAATTCTGGCATAAACAAGCTCTCAGCGAGTAATTTGAAGCTACAGTATCTTCACAAGTTCTTCTAAGAGTTCTAAGTTTGAAACACTTTATTGGAAGCACAGGAAAAATCTAAAAAGCACAGTGTTGATTGGGATTAAGTAAGTTTTGAGCCATACAGCAAACAAAGTAGATATTATTAACTAATGCAAATGTTCTACCACATATTAACAGTTTTTCATAAATAAGCAGCTGGATCAATATTACTTATATCTATATATGCAAATTAAATGCAAAAACTAGTTTGAGGGGAACCAGTAGTACATGGAACTTGATCTCCAGCCACAAACACATGGGCCATTGAGTCACTAAATTTCACTTTTAACCAATACAAGAGGGACATTCAGTCTTAGCATTTTAAAACCACTTCACACATTGGTGGATTAATTGACAATGCATCCTGTTTGTTGTACAAAATGAATTTCCTCCTTTAAAAGACCAATTAAGGTATATTTGATCCTTTGAGCTGAAATTGCTTTTAAATCTAGTTTGTTCTAGCCTCCTTTGAGGCTGAACTAAAATTAAGAATGGGGATATTGGATTTTTAAGTCACAGGCCAAAAAATAAAATTAGATTACCTATTAGGTTACCAGAAATGTTAGGTCTCTTGGTTAAAAAAGAGAATTTAACTATCAAAAAAATGGAAGAATATTGGAAAAAATGTTGGTGAAATGAGCACATCCAACAAACTTATTTGACATTCACCATGTATTATTTTTTTGTCATTAGTTTCCCTGTTATATCAGATTGTAATCAACTAGCAAAAAGGGCTGTATTCTTTGATTCACCACCGTTCCTGCATTTCAGATATGACACAGAGTGAACACCACAGAATAAGAAATTCACATAGCTGCAAACGGGTGCCCGGGACAGCCAGCAGCCTAACGATGGGATTCTGAGCTTTTCATCCTGAGAAGGAGCATCAGAACCCGAAAACCCTATTACTGTTTGGTCATAAAATAATTCTGGGAATTTTCTAAGTGAAATACGTGTATTTTTCTGCTTCTGGTTCTCGCTGATGTTTGAGGTGATCACATCCACAAGGGAGGGGAGACTTGATTCCAGCAGGGTCTCAGGGGAGGTAAAGCTCCCCGTAAGACATGAGTGAAAGCAGAGATGACTGAAGAGATTGTTTAAGCAAGAGGCAGCTTATTCTCTAATGTTCAGATTCCTTTCAAGGCCTTCTTTTGCTCAGGAAATGCAATGTCCCTTATGTCACAGTGAAGACAAAAAATCAATAGGGACCTCGCCGCTATTTATCACCTTGTGGGCTCAGTGTCCTTGAGCTCACCTAGAACCTTTGGCAGCCAGTTCTGGTGCCCAGAGTCATCCTAGGACAGGGAGGGACTCTGAGTTTGTAGGAGCAGCAAAGCAGCGCGCCTGGTGCCAGATCGCTGGCTGGTGTTCCTTCTACGAAAGCATCGCTATTCTTTTCCAAAAAAAGAACAAAGACTAAATAATTTAGATTTTATCATTGCTATTTTCATGCTTGTCCCTGAAGTCAGAGTGACCATAGAGCTACACCTGGCTCCAAGTAGCCATTTCCCCTCCACAGTTACAGAGCCGGCTGTGCCAGCTGCGCCCTGGGAAGGGCACACACCCAAGGTCTCCCGTCTCTGCATGGCCGTGAGACCGAGTTCTGCCCAGTGACACGTGAACAGGTGTGCCTCTGTCCAGCAGGGACCAGCTCTGCCCAGGACTGAGCGTTAGCCTCCTCCACCCGGTTCCTCTTTCCTGGCTGGGGAGTCCTGGCCTTGTGGGCACTGGCCCAGTGTCCCCTGGTGACGGCCTGAGTTTCTGAGGCAGCTTGGCTGAGCAGAGCTGCCCCCTCCACAGCACGTGGATGTCTGCACACAAGAGCCGTCAGAGCTGCCTCGTGCAGGCCGGTGTCATCTCCGGCTTGGGCTGAAAGAGCCAAGTCAATATCCGACCTAATGCAGAGGGCTTAGCTCCCTAGGGCAGTTCCAACTTCAAAAGTAGTCGTCTGTTTTCCCCATAAACTTCTGTGTTCCAAAAATTTCCACAGGTCAATATTGGAGTTTCATCTCTCTAATGCCACTTTTGTCCTGAGTTGATTAAAAACCCAAACAGGACATTTTATTAGATAACATTTTCTTAATATTTTGGAACAAATTTTCTCTTCTCTTCATGAACTTGTTGGGTTGGCCTTGGGAAAGGACCAACCAACCCAAAGAGCAGACAGAGAGCTATTCACAGAGGTGGTCTCTGGAGGTCGGGGGTCACTTCCTCTAGAAAAATCATGGCAAACCTGTGTCCTCTGATGACAGGAATATCCTGAGACGAAACTGATTGATTCTTACTACACATTTAGGTCCAGTTTCAGGGTGAAGGAAAATGAAATCATTTTCTGGGAGAAGCCTGAGGGGTGGGGGAGAGACAGAGCCTGGGCAGAGGGCAGCGGGCGAGGGCAGAGCCCCACCAGGAGGGGCTGTGCAGCGTGCCCGACTTTGCCTGGAATTCTCCTGTGTGCTTTCCTGCCTTCATTTTAGCTTTGTCATGTTTTTTGCGCAATTCTCTACAGATCAGATTTGGCTCAAAAATAGTATTTTAGAATGATTAAATATTTAAAATAATGCACAAGTGTGTTTATCTGCAGCTGCCAAAAGAAAACTAGTTTTCATGGAGTTCCCAAATGCCTCAGCCTAGAATAGTCGTGCCGACACCTTCTCGGGGGCTGTGAAGTGTTAGTTAGGAACGTGCACACACCCAAACTCGCAGCCAAAGGAAACGCAGCAGGCAGGTTCCAGGAAGGGCAGCGCTGATTCCCGCCGGCTGGGAGGCAGGCCTGCTGTCAAAGCTCTGCGTGGAGGCCGGGAAGGAGGCAGGCACCTTCCCAGGCCAGGCAGGGTTCTTGGGACTGGGCCCTTTATTGGACTCTTATAAACGTTTTCATTTGTCTAATAAGGAAGAGAGAGCCCAAGAGGGGATGAAATTTGACGACTAAGTCAGAGTGGGGACGTAGATGACATACTATAAACAAATTCTTTTTTGGACTTACTGTGGGAAACTAGAAATAGTTTGTGGGGCTTGTGGTCAAACATAATTTCCTCAGAGATGCTTTAGATTAGAAGCAATGCCAGAATGAAAAGGGAGCCAGAATAAAAATGTTTAATAATTCTTCCTGTTATGAAAAGCCCTTCTTTATATGTGTCTTAGGGAAGGTATCCTATTCACCTCAAAAATTCATTGTTTCAGGTGCTTCATCCTTGGCTACAATTCCCTTTTACTAGTCAGTCAAACAATGATTCATTCAAAAATATTTGAGTGCCTACTGTGTGCCAGGCATGATGCTAGTGCTGGAGAAACCAGGATGAACGAGAGACACTGTCTTGTCTTCAAGCTGGACCCCATGGAAGAGCCCACGGTCTGTCCTGGGGAGGTAGAGATTGTCGACTGAATTATAGCAATATTGGATGAAAAGGGCTATTGTAGGTTGCTGTAGGCTTCAAAGAGGCAGAAAGGAGATCTTCTGGTGGAGCAAAAACATCTTCGTGGAGCAGGATCAAGGCGGGGTCTTGGCTGACAGGGAGTCCAGGGGACGGAGGAGGGCATTTTCCTCCAAAGCCATTGCAGAGTGGGGGGGGGGGGCGGTGCTCAGATCACCCATAGCCTTCTGTGCTGTTCTGAGGAGTTTGGGTTTGTATTATAAGGCCTAGGGGCCATAAGAGATTTTTCAGTAGATGTAAGGGCACTGTGGTGACCTGCAAGAGAGCAGGGCCATGCGATGTTCTAGATGATTTAAGGGGAGTATTTGTTATCTAAATAATACGGAGTCTTCCAACCTACAAACACGGGGCGGTTCTACATTTCCTTCAATCTTCTTTGATGTTTTCTTGTTTTCATTAAATAGTTTCTTGAGGAAAAAAAAACAGGTCCTGCATATATTTTATTAAATTTATTCCTTAATATTCCACTTTTCTGATGTTACTATAAGTGGTATTGATTTAAAATTATGATTTCCAGTTGTTTGTTTCTAGTATATAGAATTAAAATTGATTTTTGTGTATTAACCTTGTGCCCTTGACCTTCCAAGACTGGAATATTAGTTCTAGAAGTGTTTTTAAATTATTTTTGGAAGATTTCTAAGGAATCTACAAAATGGCTATTACTATATTATCTGCCAAGAGAGTTTTACTTTATTTTCAAATTTGTATGATTTTTCCCCCCTTGCCTTTTTTTCTGGCTAAAACTACAGTACAATTTTGAGTAGAAGTCATATTGGACATGCTTATCTTACTCCTGATACTAGCGGCAAAGCGTTTTACTCTTAGGTCTAATTAAAGCGGTTGTGTTGCATTTTCACATTGGAAAAGGTTCGTTTCTATTCCTACTTTTCTGGAAGGGTGTATGGCAGACAACTTGAGGGTGGGACTCAACTCTAAGAGAGGTTTTACTTAACAAAGGCAAACCAGGTGGCCTAATTCGTTGTACCCTCAATTAGCCTAAAACAATAAAAAAAAGAAAAAAATGAATAAAGGTAAAATTAGTCAATGACTTCTCAGCATCTATTTAAAATGTGTTTTTTTTTATTCTTGTAATATGAATTATATTCAATAATTTTTAATGTTAAACCAACCCTGCATTCTTGAATAAGCCCTTTGGATCCTAATATCTTATTTTCATTTCATACTTTTAAATTTAATTTGTTAAAGATTTTTGCTTTTAATCTAAGGGATATTGACATATATTTTCCTTCATTTTTGTAATTTCTTAGTCTGGTTTTGGTAGGGGAGTTATTCTGTCCTATTAAGGTGATTTGAGATTTATTCCTTTATTTTCTGAAGTGTGAGAATGATTGATATTATTTTTTCTCTAAGTGTTCAAAGAATTTACTAGTGAAGTTATTGAGCTTGCAGTTTTATTCGTGGAAAGATTATGAATGATGCATTCAGTTTCTTTAATAGATTTTGGGCATCTAAGTTTTTTATTGCCCCTTTAGTAAGTTTTTGGTCATTTGTGTTGTAGCTCAGTGGGTAGGGTGCCGACCACATGCACCTAGGCTGGCAGGTTCAAGCACAGCCCGGACCAGCTAAAATCAACAATGACAACTGCAACAACAACAAAAATAATAAATAAATAAATAATTTTTTTTAAAGTTCTTTTTTTAAATTTTCTATGTACATGTACATGTGTTTATTTGGTTTCCACTTTTCTCCTTCACAAAATTAAAAAGGCTTAAAATTTAATAACAATAACAATGTTTAAGATAAGGACTAGAAATAAAACCCTCACAAAGAGCGAATGAAGATAAATACATTTGGAAAAGAAATCAAATGATTGCTGCAACAAAATATTGAGCAATAATAATAATAATGCAAAAAAAGTAGCATTCACATTGTCAGATAAAAGTATGTTTATCACAGAATGCTTTGACTCTGAGGTTCAGTACAGAGTCATCAGTTAACTTTCTTTTTTCCCAAAGTCTCAAAAAATAGAGAATATTTATTTTTATAAATAAAAATGGAAGATAATTTCAAAAACAGATCATGCCAAATCTTATAGAAAAAGAAGAAATACTTCAAAATCATTCTACTTCACCTGGATATACCTGATATTAAAATTTGAAAAAAATATATTATTATAAAGGAAATTACAAACATATTTCATTTATAAATGAGGATGCAATATCCTAAACAACATATTAACAAGTTGAATGAAAAATTATTGTTCAAAATTAAAACCAATTTATGTGAAAATTAGTCACTATTTTCTTTTCTTTTTTTTTTCCTTTCCCTCACCCCCTCCTTTCTTCTCTCTTTGTCTGGTCTCTTCTTCCCCCATCCCCCACCAATTAATTGTCATTAATTGTCCTCATATCAAAGTTGAATACATAGGATTCATGTGTCTCCATTCCTGTGATGCTTCACTAAGAATAATGTGTTCCACCTCCATCCAGGTTAGTGCAAATGCTGCAAAATCTCCATTTTTTAAATGACTGAATAATATTTCATGGTATACATGTACCACAGCTTGCCGATCCATTCCTGGGTTGAGGGGCATTTGGGCTGTTTCCACATTTTAGCACTTGTAAACTGAGCTGCGATAAACAGTCTTATACAAGTGTCTTTATAATAAAAGTTTTTTTTCTTTTTCCTTCTGGATAGATGCCCAGTAATGGGATTACAGGATCAAATGGGAGGTCTAGGTTGAGTTCTTTGAGGTTTCTCCATACTTCCTTCCAAAAAGGTTGTATTAGTTTGCAGTCCCACCAGCAGTGTAGAAGTGTTCCTTTCTCTCCACATCCACACCAGCATCTGCAGTTTTGAGATTTTGTGATATGGGCCCTTATTGCTGGGGTTAGATGATATCTCAGGGTGGTTTAAATGTGCATTTCTCTAATAATGAGGGCTGATGAGCATTTTCTCATATGTTGGCTATCCATTCATCTGTCTTCTTTAGAGAAAGTTCTGTTCATCTCTCTTCCCCATTGATGTATGGGATTCTTGGATTTTTTCATGTGAATTAATTTAAGTTCTCTATAGAACCTAGTATGATCTATAGTTACCATCCTAATATTGATCTATAGATCCAAAAAATGTTCTTATTTTATCCACGTTGTCTTTTTTTTTGCCAAAATTTTGTTTTGACATATTCCCTTTTTATCCTTTTAGTATCTGCAGGATTTATAGTAATGTTTGCGTCTTCACTACTCATACTCATATTGGTAATTTGTTTCTGGTTTTCACTTTGATCAGCTGAGCAGAAGTGTATCAATTTTTTTTTTGCTTGTTTATAAATAACTACTTTTGGATTTCTTTGACTTTTTCCTATTGGTCTTTTACTATTCTCTTTTTTTCAATATCTCTTCTTTATTATTTTCTTCTTTCCACTTACATTGAATTTAATTTGTTCTTATTTTTCAAGTTTGTTAAAAATGACATTTGTAAGTCATTGATTTGGGATTTTTTTCTAATACAATCAAAACTATAAATTCCTCTCTCGGCGCAGATTTAGTTGTATCTGACAAGTTTCAATATGGTTTATTTTCATTTAGTTTAAAGTAGTTTTTACTAATAGTTCTACTATTTTTTTTTTTTTTTGGTAATTTCTTCTTTGACCAAATTAAAAGCTTAATTTCTAAATATTTGAGGAGGGTGTTCTAGATTTAGCTTTGTTACGGATTCCTCATTTAATTTCGGGTAGTAAGGTAATGTGTGCAGTGTGACTTTGACCTACTAAATTTGTCGAAACTGTTTTTTATGGCATGGCCTTTGGTCTATCTTGATGAACATTCCCAGTGCACTAGAATGAAATGCAGATTCTGATGGGGGCGTGTTTGTGAAGGTCAGCTCGTCCTGGTTGGTTGCGCTGCTCCAGTTTTCTCCGTCCTAATTGAGCTTCTGTGTAGTTATTTGGATTGAAGGTAGTGGTGACCTCTCCAACCACAGTACTGTCTTTTCAGTTTGTAGAGTGTTGTTTTTTATATTTTGAGACTCTTTTTGGGATTGTTGCATATTTTTTGGTGAGTTAACCTCTTCATCATCATGAAATGTCTTGAACTTGATAACATTCCTTCTCATATGACATTAATAGCCATTCAGGTTTTTATGATTGATGTTTTCATGATGAACCTTTCTTCTGTACTTCAAGTTTCAACTTAACTATGTCTTTATCTTTAAAATTGGTTTCTTGTAAACAGAATACAATTGGGTCTTATTATAATTCAGTCTGGCAATCTCTGTCATTTAATTAAACTGTTTGGACAGTTTTTCATGTGATGCAATTACAGATATGGCTGAGTTTAAATCTACCATTCTGCTGTTTGTTCTCTCTATTGGTTTCGATTTTTCCTAATTTATTTAATATTTAGTATTTTCATTTCACTAAAGGCTTATTCACTGGATTCTCTCAGCTTTTGTTTGTCTGCTAGAATTTGTATTTTTCCCCAAATGTATTTTTATCAGATGAAGATTCTCTGTAGATAGTTTTCTTTTTCCTGTGCCGTCCTTTGGCTTATGGGGCCCTGACAGGATGTCTGTGGCATTCTTGTTTGTGTTCCTCTGTATATGTGTGTCTTTTTCTCTGTGACTGCTTTAAAATATTTCTCTTTAATGCTTCTTTTCAGCAATTTGATTATAATATGCATTCTTGTAGTTTTCTTTTTGTTTATCTTGCTTGGGTGTCATTGAGCTCCTTGGATCTGTTTATTGAAAGGCCTCATCAAGTTTGGAGAGTAACTGACCATTTATTCTTTGAGACATTTTTCTGCCCACTCTTCAGATTCTAGTCAAATCCACGTTACCCTACTGATGTTATTCTACAGATCATTGAGATCTTTGAAGTTCTATCAAGTTTCTAGTTTTTTTATATTTGTGTTTTATTTTGATGGGAATATTGCCATGGCCTCAATTTCACTATTTTTTTTTCTTCTTCTTTGTTTTGTAGAGATGGAGCCTCACTTTATCACAATCAGTACAGTGCTGTAGCGTCACACAGCTCACAGCAACCTCTAACTCCTTAGATAACTGCTTAGGCAATTCTCTTGCCTCAGCCTCCCAAGTGGCTAGGACTACAGGTGCCTGCCACAATGCCCGGCTATTTTGTTGTTGTTGTTATTGTTGTTACAGTTTGGCCGGGGCTGGGTTTGAACCCACCACCCAGCGCCCTGCCCACTGAGCCTCCACAATTTCACTAATTTTTCTGCAGAGTTTAAACTACAATTAATTGCTTCTGATTGATTATCATTATTTTCATCTCTAGATGTTTTGATTTTTTTGTATGCCTGCTATTTTTTTCATTATTATGAAAACTTATTATTTTTATTTTTTTCATGTTCTCCCTTTGCATCCTGGAGTACGGTAGAGCAAATGTATAAACATTTTGTACCTTTGCATTCTAATTAAATATCTGCTATGTCTGGATATGTTTTTACTAACTCAGCCGCCTTCTGGTAATTTGTCATATTTTCTTCTTTGTAGCTCTAATTTTTTTACATATAAAAATGTTGCTGAGTGGTAGATGTTTCTGTGTCAATTTAGAGAGTGTTGAATTTGCCTGAAGGTAGTTACGTCACTCGTAGATGAGTTTGATTATCTTAAGGCTTGTTTTTAAGCTCTTTTATCTTAAAGGGTACAGAGTGGTTTCCATTCTAGAGCTGCTTTTATTTCCACCTGGCTGGAGGTCTTAGCTCCAGAAACAAGTCATCTTGCTGCTTTCTGGTAATTACTTTTTCCTCAGAAATTGTTCTTGTCTGTCCTCCAGGGATTTCACTCCATAAATAGGTACATTTCTCCTTCCCTGGAGACTCAGAGTCTCCAGGTTTGTGCAGTTCTGTCCCTGTGTGGGTGTGTGCTCTCAGGTGCGCTGCCCAGGACACCCTGGCTGTCCCCTGCCCAGGTCACCCAGCGTGTCTGTCTGTGCAGAGAGATTCATAGGCTCTCTGCCCAGGACACCCTGGCTGTCCCCTGCCCAGGTCACCCAGCGTGTCTGTCTGTGCAGAGAGATTCATAGGCTCTCTGCCCTGGATACCCTGGCTGTCCCCTGCCCAGGTCACCCAGCGTGTCTGTGCAGAGAGATTCATAGGCTCTCGGCCCAAGACACCTGGCTGTCCCCTGCCCAGGTCACCCAGCATGTCTGTCTGTGCAGGGAGATTTGTAGGCTCTCTGCAGGTTCCTCCTGCCCGTCCCTGGGCATTGGCAGGACTCACCTACTTCCTCCAACTGCAGCATCCTCGGTCCTCAAGGACGGTGATGGCAGTGCTGCCTGTTGCACAATATCTGAAAGTAGTTGTTCTTGTATTTTGTTCCATTTTCTGGGTTCCTAGATGGTGATCACAGGCTTGCCTTACTCTCTATGGGCAGAAGCAAATGTCTCTTTTCCTTCCTAACTTTCGGTTTGCCCCAGGGTCTTGCTTCTTTTCCTTAGCACTTAGGCCTCCTAAACGTCTGTTTTATTCTTATTTTTGTGGTGATGGGGCGGAAGAGGCTGAGGCCTGTGCACAGGTGAAGGGGAACAGCAGACGGCAGAGGAGGGTGAGCGAGTCTTTGTCCTCCTGACACTTGCTCTTCCTTAACAAGATCAGTGGCATCAACACATCTCTGCTGCGCCCAAGGCGTCTCTGTCCTCTTTTTCAGCTTTATCTAATGTTGCTAAGATCATCCTCGTCTCACAAGACTGATGTGTTATTATGCTGAAAACAAAAACTCTAGTTTTCCCTCTGTTTTAACAAAACCCTTTTGCTGTTTTGTAAGTATTTTATGGCTCAGTGTCCCCAGAGGTAATGAAGAATGGGGAGAGCAGTGGGATGTTACAGACAGTGGGGGAAACAGGGTTTCAGGCAGTATGGTTAGAGAACCTGCTCTTTGAACTGAATGTTTGCTTCTCATGGAGACATAGTTTAAATGTCTGCCCACAACCCTTTATCACTCATATTTCTACCTGGGAGAGTATTTATTAAGAGCTAGGGAAGCCAGCAGAAATGCCACAGGGAACAGACCCAGAAGATGAAGTAGATTTTTCCCATATGACCTGCTTTTTGTTATTTTTTTTATTTTATAATTTTGACATACTGGTTCTTCCTTTATTTATCTCAAAAGATACTAAGGGTTTTTTCTCATAGGCACCATTTTCTTTAAGTGAGGTAAAGCCACCTTAGGAAATTAGTGAAGCACCATATTTACAGAGCCTTCCTTGCCCCTGAATTTCGAGGGAATGGCGTTGGACATTAGCATGGCTTCCTCCCACCACGCCGCGGTTTCTCCATCGGGCTCCTTCTCAGGCCCTGTCCGCGGTGTCTGCTCACAGATTCGCTCCTGCTCCGATATACTCTCCCCAAACCTCCGTCTCTCTCTCTACCCCCTTTCTGCCCTGTGCTGACTCTGGGTAGCTGACCTTTATAGAATGGAAGGTCTGACTCTCTCCTTGGTGGTTTGGTCTAGAAATTGAGGGTGGCTGCAGCAGATCCGAGAGGGAGGGGTTGGTTTCGGCCCCTCTCTCCCTGTCTGGCCCTGGCCGTTAGTCCCTGGGAACAGTTCTTATTTTAGGGTGTCCCTAAAACTATTTCCAGAACTCTGAGTTCAACTAATAGTTACACGTGTATACTATCTGCTCTTTGGATTGCTGGAAAGTATGTTTCTTTCCAGTTTTGGTTCAGAATGTTGGGTCAAAATTCTTCTAGAGAAGCTCCTGAAAGCTTTGAATTCTCATTTACTAAAAATGTATTCAAATTCCATTTTAGCTTTAGTGAACAAAAACCATAATGAATTTCTTTACTCAAAACTCCAGGTCTGTTTTTTATGCTATTTCATGATAGTATAAATGACATACACACATAAACACACAGACACACAGACACACACACAGACACACAGACACAGAGACAAAGACACACAGACACAGAGACACAGACAGACAGATACATATACACACGGACACACACAGACACACACACGGACAGACACAGAGACACACACTCCACTGGACTTGAGGCTCTGAGGGCCTTCCTTTCATTCTGTTTTTATTTAGCTCATCTGAGTCAGGCCAAAGTCACTATAATCCTGACATTTTTGAACTTGGGAGCTTATGTGAAACAGTCCACAACCTCATTCTAAGAGAAGGTTACTAATGCCATTTTGGTATGACTGTAGAATTAAATTTCCTTTCTTAAACCCAAATTCACCTTATTTCTCTCAGCTGAAAACCTCAACTTGAGTTTTATGGGTTGGAGAAAGACTTTAAGCCTTGGAGCTGCGCTGCACTGTGAGGACGCAGGACGCCGTGACGCCGTGGGGGAGAACCGGGGCTTTGGGGTCAGACAGAAGCGAGTTAGATCCCAGCTCTCTGACTCGGCACATGCACTGTGGGAACCCTCTGAGGTTCCGTTTCTCAGAAGATGAGGTTGATGATAGTGCCGGTGCCACGGAGCTACAGCACTACAGCAGTAAAATACTGTTCTCTGTTCCTGTTACTCATGCTGAATAGCATAACATCAGCAAAATCGCCTCAAAGTTGACACCAAGAAAGTCCTCAGGAAATACAGCAGAATCTCTGAGCATGACCACCCAGGGGGCTGTCACACACTGGGCAACACCCCGGAGGTGGGCAGCACGAGGAACTGGGCCTGCTGTGCTGATACGTCCATGGGGTGCCTGTCTGGTCCATGAAATTAGGTCAGCTTAGGAGGTGGTCAGTGTGGGGAGGTGGTCAGATACTATATTTCCTAAATGGATTCAAGTTCAGTCCTGGGCCCCCAGTGCCCAGGCGTGGGATTCCTGCTGTTACATGCTGGAATCCATCCCCTGATGGTGACCCGCTGCCGACTTCTCCTATGACCAGCAGAGTCTGTCTGAAGTCGTGACACCACATCCCGTGGTGTGTCCAGCTGCTCACCTTTACAGCGTATTTGTCAAATTCACATTTGTTTAGAGATTTCTCTCTGGGATAAATCAAAATGCTTCTGCTCAGTGAACACATTCCCGGGAGCGTCATTACATAGAGGCTTCTGAATTTATCTGCTCAAAGGGAATCTTTGAAGGATCAGTGATTTTGACCTTTGGGGACGTCTTAGTTTGATCCCTTGATTCTCTGGGAATCAAAAATAAGACTAAATTGGAATTGAGTAGGTAGGAAAAACCTACTTAGAACCATTTAAAAATAATAATTATAGCTAGCTAGATGGAGATATGGATGTTAGAGACTAACTTTCTCTCTTCCTTAGATTCTAGATAACTCTCCCTAAACCCCTCACTGCAGCAACTCACCAGAGTTTCCATATCAGGAAATACGGGTTAAACAAGTGTTTGTTTTTTTAAAGAGGGCTTCTTTTTCTCAGTGTTCTCTTTCACATGATTTTTCTCATCTGCCTTGTTGAATAGATAGAATCTTAGGAGGATGTCAGCTTGCCAAATAATTAAGATTCTTTTCAGTAATATAGGACTCAAATCAAAAACATTCCTGGAGACAAGGGCATGTACAAATGTTATTGCTTATACAGATGTGGGGTGGAATGAAATAAAATGTTAGGTATGACAATAATGAATTATAGAAATATGAGGCTGCCTTCAGGCACATGAATATATACATGAGGGTGGAAATTGGGGGGGGGATTATTACTAGGGATGTGGGATCTTTGAAATAATATTTGGTAACGCAAGAGTCCAAGTCAAAGTCAAGGGAGCCAGCCAATCAATGTTTCCTGAGCCCAGATTATACACCAGCCATTGGTGTAGACACAAAAAAGGGCGCTGAGAATGGGGCAGGGTTTAGAGCCAAATACAGAAGATGGACAGTAAGCAGTTAAACAACGAAATAGTTTAGGACTGCACAGACTTGAACCTTTAACCTCCCAGCCTAGGCAGGGTCTTGGGGAATAAATACAGGGGAAGTGTGGGTTTGGGGAGGAGACGAATCTTACCTAGTCTGGGAGGTTAAAGGTCACTCAAGGAAATGTTTAAAATAAGAGGTAGGATGGCTTGGCTGGGGGGTGGTGGTGGGAAGCTGCATTGTTACAGGAAGCCAGCGCCACGTGCCAAGTTCCAGGCAGAGTAGAGAGAAGCCCTGTGTAGCAGTTTGTGGGGATGCTGTAAAAACGTGTCCCAAACTGGGGGGCTTCAACTTGGAAATTCATTGACTCAGTTCTGGGGCTGGAAGTCAACCACCAGGGTGTCAGCAGCGCTGGTACCTTCTGAGCGTGGTGGGGAAGAATCTGTTCCACACCCTCAGTGGCTTCTGGCGATTTGCTGATATCTCCGTCACTCGCTGGGTTCCTGCAACCCCTGCCTGCATCTTCACTCTGAGTTCTCCAGTGTGTGTCTACTCCGGGTTTCCCACTTACTGAGGACATGATTGATTTAGGGGCCCACCCAACTCTGGAAAGACCCCCTCTTAACTAATTACGTCTGCAATAACACTGTTTCAAATGAGCTTACATTCTGAGGTGTTAGGACTTGAAGTACCACATCTTGGGGAAACATTCAGCTCCTGAGGCCCACCCGGTGTGCCTGGTCTGGAGAGAGCAATGGAGAGAAGAGAAGGGTTCGAAGGGAAACCAGAAAGGTGATCAGGGTCTAGGCACACAGCACACTATCAAGTGAATTTAGTATTCTGCTTATTTTTCTAAGGGCCACGGTAAACCATTTATGAATTTTAAGCAGGGAAATGAAAACGATTAGATCTGTGCTGTTAAATGATCTCTCTGTCTTCAGTGAGGAGATGGGTCCATAGACAGCTAAGGTGTCACATTTCCCGTCTCCACTTCTCCCTTTCAGCCCTGCCCTGAGTCCATGGAGGCCATTCAGCTGGCTTTTGGGGTGTTCAGGTCTCTTTCTTGTACAAAATCCTGTCTTGTGAAACTTTTTTTTTTATGGTGACTGTGAAACTTTCTAAATTCATCTGTCATCCATAATGTATTTTAGATATCAGCAGATAACAAACCTTTAATTTGCACAGAGAATTCATTTCTCGATCTTATGAGATCATCGAGACTCCCTTCACATTAAGATTCAATCAAAAATATTGCTATTAATATGTCTAACAATTAGTAGAAAAACAGCTCATGTAACTATAAAATTCATGTAGAAATAAAGTATCGAAGACTGGGCTTTGATGAAATGATGAGAACTTTTCTTTTGCATTAATTTTGGGGACTAACTTACATGAAAAGGAGCAAGATACAGGCACCTAAGCTGTCTGTCCAGAGCCCCCCACGGGAGCTGAGGGATTTTAGGTTCCAGCCTCACGTCAGCTGCAAGCCCCCCCTTCGTGCTGATTGGCATAAAGTGATCTAATCTTCTCAGAGGATTATGAGAATAATGAGGGTAATGAAACTTTTCTAAATGCCTGTGGGAATGTGAAGATAGCCTTTGTAAGGAAGGTAACCTAGTGTCGTGCTGCAGGAGTGAAACGGAAGGATGCTGGGAGTGACTGACACGGCAATTTTAAGCTTTAAGGAAAGAGCCTCCGTGTCTGATAACGCTGAGAGGGAGAACAGGCTATCATTTAAAAATCCACCTTAACCTTAACCTGCTTCTGGGATCGTCACTGGCAGGATAACAAGGTTCATTGTCCTTTTCTGTTTAGTCCTAAAGCAAGACTTCTGTTCTTTCACAGTGTTTACTAACATTCGGGACCTTCTGCGTGAGGGACTAAGCTGATATGAGAAACTGAAGGAGGTTAAATAAGATGGAAGTGTCTCCCCTCTGTCTCCTGTCAGGGTCCAGAGGCAGGAGGCACAGGGCTGGTGGGGCTCCTCTGTCCAGTGCCCTCTCTGAGGCTGCCGTGCGGGTGAGGAGCTCTGTCACCTCAGCCTGCAGGGCCCGCTGCTGCTGGGGCTAAGGTGGTGGCTTCTGGTGTTGCTGTTTCCCCACTGGTGGGAAGCAGCAGGGTCCAGGCCATGGCTTTCTCTTTAAGGAAACGACATAACAATTGCAAAATCATCCTTGCTATTCCATTGCCACAGGTCACTGCAAGGCTGGAAACGCTGCCCTACCTGGCTGAGAGCTGGGGGATTTATTCTGAAGAGGGTACTGGGGCAACTAAGGGTCTGCATCACATTCTCACTTCCCGAGGAAGGAGTTAAGACCCAGAGAGGGTAGATGTGTGGCCACAAGTCCCACGGCTGTCTCAGCGCCGGCCTCCAGACACCCAGGAGACGGACCTCACTGAATGTCCGTGGGAATCGCTCCTACTTCTGTTCCTTCCAGGCTGCTGCTGAGGTTGAAAAGAATTGTGGCAAAGGTCAAGAGTTTGTCTTTGAAATGGGAAGAGTTTGTTACTTGGTTTTCAAGGATTTCCTGGAATTAATTAATTTTAAGGGTTCGTAAAAAAAAAAAAAAACCCAAATTTAAGTTGCTTGTCAGATTAGAAAGATAATGGTAGACTTCTCATTACTGGTTCTAGAATAGTCTTTTCCCTCCTAAGGTGAGGTGCTGCTCTCAATCCTACATTTGTATAAATTCCTCTTGGCTTCTTTTATGAATTTTCAAATTAAAAATCGTGCTGTCCAAGGAAGCCTGTCACTGTTCACCCTAGTTAGCTGTTTCACATACTGGGTGGCCAAAAAATGTATACCCATTTTAAGTGATGTTATCTGTGTGTTACTCTGCAAAGTTGATTAATTGTGGCAGCAGTGTGTACGATCACATTGGCCCAGAGGAAGGTGTTAATCAAATGATTGCCAGTGTCACTGTGTGACCAGCATGAATAGGATAGCTTTTTCTCCTAAAATATGCAGACATGTTTTGGCACCCTGGCACTGCCCTCCATTTTGGGCTTGTCAAACTGCTGGCCCAGTTGTGCAAAGTGGCTCAGCAGGTGACGTGTGACATGGCCTTTCTGTTCTGTTCAGGGAGGCTCTTAGTGTGTGTTATCATTGGTGTCCACTCACCATTTTGTTGAGAGAAAAAGGCATCTAGCAAACTGAACAGGCAGCTATTACGAATGAGACTCTCACTTTTAACATGAGTATTAAAAGTAGTACTTTTCAGGATGGCTGATGTGGTCACTGTTTTATTATTAGAATCATATCACCTTAGAGGGAGTTCTTAAGACACCCATGAGTGGTGGTGCTTCAGGCTTCCTGGGGCTTATTCAGGTAATAAGATACCAGTATCTGTTCCCTTTGGAAAGATTTTTTCCTCTTTTTGCAGAGTGACATTTGAGCTCCTACAGGTCTGTCTTATCTGACTCATGTATTAGCAAAACTCTGGGGTTGTATTTTTCTGAGATGAAGATGGTTTAGTACAACAATCCCTTTATGTGCTATTCAAGATGTGTTTAGGACTTAACATTATGTTTTTAAAGGCCTTTAGGTGAGCACATGTGTTCCTACGGCATTTGTTTTCTTTCAGTATAGGGAAGGTGGCTTTTCTTGCCCTTCTGGGGTGGGGGGTGAACAACACAAGGCTCAGATCATCCCATCCCTGAATTCAAACAGTGGAAGTTTTATTTTCCTTATCTTGGCCTTATCCTGCTGGGTGGTCTTTATTTCAACAAGAATCACATAAGAACCCATAAGAGGATGAGTTGGGACATTGGCAAGATGTTACTCAGGACCTGTACCCTGACTCTGCCCATTTTTAAGCTCTGACTCATAGACGCTCCTGTTTTCTGTTTCCTGTTAGATGCTCTGAACTGAGCTTTGGCCCCTGTAAGTCACTGGCTATAGAATCATTGCACGTGTCCACTGCCAGTGGGCACAGGGTCTGCGGTCACTCCCTAGACTGTGTCTGCAGCCTCATCTCAGTTACTCTAGAGAGCTTAGGTCCGTGACCAATATTTCTTCTCTTAAAGGTTATGACCAAGCAGCTGTGCTATATCAGAAGCTTCAAAAGTTTGGAGAATTTATAATAATATTATTTGCTTCCATCAAAACTTGACAATAGAATTAAGGCAATATACTTCCTTTATGCAGGATATCTACTGTGCTGCAGAGTACATTTTAATAGTAAGCTGTTCATTTAAGTGAAAAGCCTGGGGTTTCTATATAGCTAAACTAAGTAGCGTAATCCAGAAAATGGAGCAGAGACGGCAGGACCACAGTCTGCTCTGCAGGCTCCCTTTCCCTGGATTACTTTCTCCTTGCTCAGACCTCAAGGTATCAGTTAGAGACAGTTTTTCCCAAACTCAGGTATTTACTTTGGAAACTCCTCAAACCAAGACAAGAACTCAGCACTTACCTGTTATACATTTCTAAAAGCTGAGGTAAGTAAACAAGTTAGCCAAGGAGTAGAGTGTCCATATTTCAACTGAGTTTAGTTTAGTTTTCCAAGAAAAAGGCATAAAGCTGTCATGAGGAAACTCACTCAGCGCACTGAGAGGTCGCGGGCCGTGCACAGCGAAGAGGGCAAGAAAGATGCCCCTGCCTGTTGGGTGGCTGAAAACATCTAATTTTAAAAGTAGAGTTTCCGTTTTTATTGTACTCTAATTTACTATAGAAAAATTAGAAAATTCCAGAACAAAAGAGAACAATGTAAGCCAGAGAGCGCTGCTGTTGTGGGGGGATTTAACCCTCAGGAGCAACTGAAGAGGAAAGTCCACAGCCCTCAGAGGAAGAGACGCAGGTGGCCGCATGTCCACGGCAGGGGGAGGTGCTGCTCCAGGTGGTGGCATGTCCACGGTAGTGGGAGGTGCCTCTCCAGATGGTGGAGTGTCCACGGCAGCGGGAGGCGCAGCTCCAGATGGTGGAGTGTCCACGGCAGCGGGAGGTGCCTCTCCAGATGGTGGAGTGTCCACGGCAGCGGGAGGCGCAGCTCCAGATGGTGGAGTGTCCACGGTAGTGGGAGGCGCAGCTCCAGATGGTGGAGTGTCCACGGCAGCCGGAGGTGCCTCTCCAGATGGTGGAGTGTCCACGGCAGCGGGAGGCGCAGCTCCAGATGGTGGAGTGTCCACGGCAGCGGGAGGTGCCTCTCCAGATGGTGGAGTGTCCACGGCAGCGGGAG
>CAUYTI010160957.1:0-11897 GCA_963575145.1 Galago senegalensis | reverse complement strand
CTCCATTCTTGTGATACTTTGCTCAGAAGAACATTCTCCAGCTCCATCCATGTGAACATGAAGGATGTAAAGTCTCCATCCTTCTTAATGGCTGCATAGTATTCCATGGTGTACATATACCACAGTTTGTTGATCCATTCGGTATCTTCTAACTTATCTCTCTGTTTTTCTCTATACTCTCCTAGCGTTTATTCTCAACAAAGATGCCATAGAGGTCCTTTATAAATTAGATCATAGAGGTCCTTTTTTCTCTGTATAAAACCTTCTAGTAACTACCCTCTCAGAGAAAAACACAAATTCTCACAGAGTTTTATGATCTGGTTTTCTGTTACCTCTCTAACCTTCAGTGTCACTGGTTTCCTTATGTTTATTCAGCCATTTCAGGTATGTTCTTGCCTGGAGTCTTTTGCTTGCTTGTTTGTTTGTTTGTTTGTTTGTTTCTTTTTTTAAGAGACAGAGTTTCACTTTGTTGCCCTTGGGAGAGTGCTGTGGCATCACAGCTAACAGCAACCTCCAGCTCTTGGGATTAGGTGATTCTCTTGCCTCAGCCTCCTGAGTAGCTGGGACTACAGGCACTTGGCTATTTTTTTGTTACAGTTTGGCTGAGGCTGGGTTTGAACCCGCCACCCTTGGTATATGGGGCCAGCAACCTACTCACTGAGCCACAGGCACTGCCCGCTTATGTTTTTTCTTATGTTTGGAATATTGTGACTGGTTAACTCTGTCACTTCCTTCCAGTCTTTTCTCAGATCTTTTCAGTTAGTTATATCTTGACTACCATCTTTACCTGGCCACCTCCCGTCTTTTCACTAACTTAAAACTTAGTGCTTTCACAGGATGCTGGGGTGGGAGGATGAGGAGTTGATTAGTGGGTACAAAAATACAGCTAGGTAGAAGGCGTAAGATTTAGTATTTCACAGCACAAGAGGACACTTATAGTTAACAGTAATTTATTGTATATTTTAAAACAATATGCAATATGTGATTATGAGGCAGTACAAGAGATGATTTGGCATGTTCCTCAAAGAAATGATAAGTATTTGAGTTAATGGATATCCCAATTATGCAGATTTACTCAGTACATATTGCATACTTGTATCAAAATATCACTTGTAGTCCATCTATTGCAACTATTACATATTCATAAAAATTTAAAGAATAAAGTATTGAATGGGAAATAAAAAAAGATTCCTACCTTTGGAAACTCTAGCTGCTACTAACTTATCTTCTTTGTAGTCTCTGCTCCTTTGGGTAATTGTTTTCTTTTTCTAAGTCTGAGGTAGGTGTAGCTTAGGTCGCCTACACCATGAGCACAGGGAAGCTGAGGAATTAAGCTTTCATTATTTTACAGTTATATAATTGGAAGGGGATATGAAGGTGATTATGATGCAGGACAACTAAGAAAAACCTCACAATTTTCTATAACATGTCCATTCTTTTCTGAGATTCCTTTCAGGAATAGGTTAGAGCTTTTCTATCTTTCACCCATGTCTCTTAAGTAGTTTGGGTTTTTCATACTTTGGGTTTGTTTCCTACTTTGTTTACTGGCCTACATTCTAGGGTGATGTCTTCAAGTGCTATTATGCAAGTAGGATTCTCTGAAATCCTGTGCATTATGCATCCTATTGAGATTTTTCTTTTGTTCATTGGTAATATTTCTGTGTGGTTTTATTGTAGTGAAATATATATGACATAAAATTTCCCATTTAACTCTTTAAGTGTACAACCCAGTGGCATTAAGTACATTCACAGTGTTGTGCAGCCATCATCATAATTCATCTTCAAACTTTTTCATTATCCCAAACAGAAAATCTACATCTGTTAAACAGTAAGTCACCATTCTTCTTCTTTTTTTTAATTTTTTTGAGACAGAGCCTCAAGCTGTCCCCCTGGGTAGAGTGCCGTGGCATTACAGCTCACAGCAACCTTTAACTCCTGGGCTCAAGTGAGTCTCTTGCCTCCGCCTCCCAAGTAGCTGGGACCACAGGCGCCTGCCACAATGCCTGGCTATTTTTTTTAGTTGCAGCCATCATTGTTTGGCGGGTCCGGGCTGGGTATTCGAACCCATCACCTTAGGTGTACGTGGCTGGCGCCTTAGCCAGTTGAGCTATAGGCGCCGAGCCAGTCACCATTCTTCTACCCAGCCCCTGGGAGTCTGTATTCTACTTTCATTCCTATGAATTTTCCTATTCTGTGTACCTCATATAAATGGAACAATAAAACTTATTATTATTATTTTTTGGTCTGGTTTATTTCACTAGCATGATGTTTTCAGGATTTTTCCATGTTATAGAATGCATTACAATTTTGTTCTACTTCAATTGAATTTATATTTGCCACATTTAATTGTTACGTTCATTTGTCAATGGACATTTGGATGATAATATTTTTCATTTGCAAGATTCCTGATTGTTTTGCATGTCAGTTCTTGTTTTATTTCTGCTTGTTTTTATTTTATACACTTTCCTTTTTAAACAGAAGTTATTTCTTCATTTCCCTATGTATTCTGAGCATTTAAAAATATTTATCAGACTGTTCAATAAAATTAATTTTATTTGAAAAGGATTTACTGACATCATTTACTTGTGATGGTTTGACTTAACAGTTTTAGTTTTCAACTTTTTGTCCTATGAAAGTAGTACACATTTAGGAGAAACCATACTTCAAGTATCCATGCAACCATTCTATTTTTCACTCTTAGTGCAGTAGTCAATAAATTACACATGATGCTCAACACTTTATAAAGATATTTATATAAACAGGCTTTGTGTTAGATCATTTTGCCAAACTCTAGGCTAATGTAAGTGTTTTGAATACATTTATGGTAGGCTAGGTTAAACTTTTATGTTTGGTAGGTTAGGTGTATTAAATGCATTCTTGAATTGTGATATTTTCAACTTAGAATGAGTTTATCAGAACATAACCCAATCATAAATTGAAGAGTATCTGTATTTGTATTACTTTTAAGCTTTTGAACTTTAGAGGCTTCGTGTATGTTAGAATTTTGGTTTTCAGAAGTGAGAGATTTTGTTTTATCCTTCCCTTTCTCTAGTACTTGTGCAGTTACTGCTACCATTCCCCTAACCCCCAAACCAGGACCGATAACAGCATGTTAGAGCTCCTTCCCCACAATGACACTGGGGTGTGGCAGATCCTGCTCCTTGGCTGAGGTATGGAGGGGGCTGCTTTAGGTCCAATCTCTTTAGTTCTGCAGCTTGTTAAAAAGCATAGTCTCAAGTGAGGTTTAATAGCAGTTATTTCTGGGCTTCATGTTGGCCTTTTTTTGTGGAAGCTTTAAGCAGTGAATCTGGCCTTGACCCCCTTCTCATTTGGAGCACATTTTATCCTTGTTACCTTTGTAAATCTAATCTCATAGTCACTAGAGCTGACTTTCGACTGGAGAGCCTTAGAAGACATCATTTCATGCTAGGTCACTGCTCTTTGTTTCCTATTTTGTTGCTGTCCCACTGAGATATTCATTTTATTTTGGATCTCAAAAATATATTTGTTTTTAAAAAATGTTTATTATTACTGTATATCGGGATCTGAGGAAACAAGCCAAAATGTGAACTTAAAGAGCTATTTTGATAGGAAGTTTTTGTAAATTATATTTAAAGTACAATATAACATATAGCTGACTTTGGTATTGTTTCATTCTATATAGCGTTTGGTTTTTTGTAGCAGTGACTATGAAAAGGTAAAGAATCAACAATAGCTACCATTTATTTAATATCCTATATATTGGGCATTGTACTTGACACTTTACACTTATCACATCACACTTTGGAAACCT
Source organism: Galago senegalensis (assembly GCA_963575145.1). NCBI lineage: Eukaryota > Metazoa > Chordata > Mammalia > Primates > Galagidae > Galago > Galago senegalensis. The sequence continues at coordinate 8,104 of CAUYTI010160957.1, read as the reverse complement.
GGATTGGTAGGTGGAATTATCTACTTATTTCAGATGATGAAGGCAAGGCTTGCAGAGGTCATATACCTTTACCAAAATAGCATGGCCAGAAAGTGAGAAATAGCAATTGAGGCCAAGTTATCATACCCTATAGTTCATGCTGTAGCCTACATTGCTGTGCAATATATTTATCTAGTTAAGAGACCCTCTTTTCACTGCCAAATTTTATTTCTCATACTCTTCACCATATATGGAAATTGGCTTACTAATTCACTTTCTTTTGGCATTTTTGCCAGTGTTCCATCTGTATTCTACTTGGCCTATAGAACAAAGTATTTCTAGATAATGCTGTCTTTGAATTTTAGAATTGTTCAGAATATCAATTGTATATTATAACCTATGAGAAATATGTTAATATTAGTTTAGACTAGGTTAGTATAGATTGAGGTAAGTCAGAAGTCTTAGAACTTTAAAATAAGAACAATCTAAGTTTCCCTTAGATCTCAATGATTCAAATAGCTAAAGACTTACTAGAAGAAACTCCAAAGAAATTGTATTTCAGTTTATCTTGCACATAATTTCTGTACCATGTATAATAGTCTTACAACCTTACGCATATCTCTCTGTTTCCACAGAGTCAAGTTTATATCATTTAGCCTTGCAATGATGACACCATTCTGTCTTATCAAACTTATCTCCCATGTGTCCCCAATATGAATTCTCTTCCATATTCCTTGCTCATTATTTCTCTATACCTCTTTTTATAGCATATTACAGTGTATAGTGTCATCTCTCCACCTGTTTGCCTTTCATGCCTGACTCTTCTTTAGGAACTTCACTTTCTTCATGAATCTTAATCTGATGGTGACAGTTTACAATGAACCTCCTCTTTCAGAAGAACACTAGAACTTTAGTTGATGTTACACAGCACCTATTGCTTTATGTTTAAGTGCTGATAATTAAGATTGTGATTTCCTCAATTGTTTCTATATATTTTCTAATTATTTCTGAAGCACTCTTAAGATGTAGTATATTCATTGTTAAAATGTCAATACTACCCAAAGCAATATATAATTTTAATGCAATCCCCATTAAAGCTCTACTGTCATACTTCACAAAGATCTAGAAAAAATAACACTTCATTTTATATGGAATCAGAAAAAAACTCGAATAGCCAAGACATTACTCAGGAATAAAAACAAAGTAGGAGGAATCACCCTACCAGACCTCAGACTATACTATAAAATGATAGTGGTTTAAACAACATGGTATTGGCACAAAAATAGAGAGGTAGATTTACGGAACAGAATAGGAAGCCAACAGATGAATCCAGCTACCTACCATTACCTCATCTTTGATAAACCAATTAAAAACATTGAATGGGGAAAAGATTCCCTATTTAACAAATGGTGCTGGGCGAACTGGCTAGGGACTTGTAGAAGACTGAAACTGGATCCACATTTTTCACCATTAACTAAGTTAGATTCTCACTGGATTAGGGACTTAAACTTAAGACATGAAACCATAAAAATACTTGAAGAAAGTGCAGGGAATTCCTACTCTTCAAGGGTCTCGTCCTACTTACTCACTATTTCTACATCCTTCTAAACCTTATTTCCTCTCTGTTGTATCTTTAGATGCTCAATTTGCAACTACTGTTTCTATGAATGAGAAGGGCTAATTCAAAGAATATTTTATTGGTAGAAATACTTTCATTTAAACTATGTTTTATTCTATTTCTAACCTTTCTAATTATTTCATGAAACTTTATATTCTGTGTCTGCCTATACTATCACTGTCTGAAAAGCTATGGTATTCTAATCACTCAACCCAATGGCATTTTTAGTGATCATTCTGTCCAATCTACGTTATGGCATCAGTGAATCACATTTAAAGGAAAAATCACTCTTTGATCAAAATTTAGGAAACTACATTTCCCCTGCTAATCAATCTAGGAAACTTTTTTTTTACCACATAATTTTGACAACATGATTCTTTCTAATAACTGTGACAGTTTAAAGTTGTGAAATGTAAGCCCAAGAGAATTAGCTGTGCAGTACTTCATAAATATTTTAGAAATGGCTTCTTTTATAAGAATTCTGCCCTTTTTCCATATTAATGTCCTTATGTTAAAGGTTAGTTGACTAACTAAAGGTTGAATGAATATTGGAATTCAGGAAAAAATTCTTGTTTCATTATTTATTTGATGGACAAATTAATCTTTTTGTGTAACATTACATCTTACAATTGTGATGATTAAGACAAAAAAATACTGACAAAGTTAAATGGACTAATTACTTTTGTAAATTTTTTCTCTTAATGCTTCTATTTTCCATTGATTTCCTAATTGCATTTACAAAATCAACTTGCATGGCTCTCTACATCAGCTAATGTCCAGCATCCCCCAAACCTCCCTTGGTGCCTCTTCAGCATTGCTTTTTCTTTGCCAGACACAGTTAGTTGTGTAATTAGCAGATACCTTTTTAAAATCTATTTGCAATTTCATTCCTTATTGATGGCTGAGTGCCTTATCAATTGATTGAATCAGTGAAACATTAGTGACATTGTTTTTATTTACTTTAACTTAATCAAATCTTGAGAGGGAGTATAGAAATTCACACTTTAATATCACGGCACATCTGACGAGAACTTCAAGGAATTTTTATGTTAAAATGAATCAAAGCACAAATGGTAGTAGCAAAGAATCTGAGCTACCTTATTTAATTTCTATTCATGTCCTTACTCCAACAAAGTTGTGCAACATAATCCAAAATAGTTTTAAAAGTTTATATTAACCAAAATAAAGATAAACTTTAGTCTTCCATTTTAAGGATTTGTAGAAAGACTTCAAATCCACTGTTAAACATACTCAGTGAAAGAAGCTTATTTAAATGATTAGAAAAAACCAATTCACTGACTTGTAAATAAGTAACAGGCTTTTTTTTGTTGTTGTTTATCTTCTGAGGTAGTAAAAACCATTTTTTGCAAAGCATACATAAAAGGAAAATATTTGCTTTCCTGAATAAAGGAATCTTCTCTAGGTTTAGCATATCAGTGGTTTTTAGATTTTCTGCTTTACAAACACTAATTTTGTGGTAGCTGTGTTGATCAAGCTTCTTTTTCTGTAAGCAGTTTGTTCATCTATAAAAAGAATGATCTCGAATAAGTCACCAAGTAGTGTGTGGCTCTGAATGAACACAGGATTTTAAATTTTTAAGTTAATCTCTTGTCAAGAACTGAGGTAGAAGAAACAAGAAGATGAATAAAAAAATCATTAAATGTACCTTATGGTTAAATATGGAGATTGAGCTTTACATTTAGAAATGTTATAACAAAAAAGGATACTTACAAAATTGCTAGTGTCGTCTCATTTTTCAAATCAGAAAACTGAGACCACCAAAGGATTAAACAACTCATCAAATGTCATACATTTAATAAAAAAAACCCCAAAATTAGAACTAGCAATCATATCCCCAGGTTTATCCATGGTGTTTCAACATCATGTAACAACTTCTACCCCCAGTTAGCTGAGAAGTTTTATTTATTTTGATTGATACATAAAACAGTTGAAGGGAGCCATGTTTTGCAATCTATGTAAAGGTTCTTTTTCACAGGATTTCGTCTCTTCACAGTCTTCCTTGAGTTTAACAATCTTATGGTATCATATTTTGACTATTTTAAGTCAAACAATTTATTTAATTTCTTATGAAGTGAGTGCCTTAGAAAATTCTATGATTTGCTTTGAATGTTCCCTACAAAACTCAGGTAGAAGTTGCCCACATTGTAAGAATATCAAGAGGTGGGGCCTTTAACCTATTACGTCAAGAAAGTCAAATCCACCCTCACAAATGGATTAATACTGTTATCACCAGAGTGGCTTGCTAATAAAAAGGATGGGTCTGTCCTCTCTCTCTTGCTGTCTGTCTCTCTGACAAGCTCACTTGCCCTTCTGTCATGTTATGATGCAGCACAAAGGCCCTTGCCGAATGCTGGAGGCATGCTCTTGGACTTCTCAGTCTCCAGAAATGAAGAACAAATTTATTTCTCTTATAAATTAGTCTGTAGAAGTGTTGTATCAGAGAATTAGTTCTGTCTGAACTAAGACAGGAAAATGTGATCTAATGCAGGCCAATAAAATGTGAGAAAACACTTGCTGGCATCTTAAGAATTTGGGGAAGTGTTTCTTACACTTAAAAAGTCTGGTCTATTTTAAAAATATTGTTATTGTGTTTATGAAAACGTGTGTTGTTTCAGAATACATCTTGTGACCTTAAGGAGAGATGAATAATTTTAAGATAACAGAAAAAGACAGAGAACTCCCCGGTGTTTGATGGTGGTTTTGAGCCACTAAGCTGACAAAACCCAGAGCTTCACTATTTCATAAACTTATTTAAAGAGAATAAATGTTTAAATGTTTCTTTCTGAAAAAGCCACTAAGTTGGGTTTTTTGTGATGGACAAATTTATCTCAACTGATCCTAGTTAGTCAAATCCATAAAGGAAGAAAAATGCAAGAGATTACAATGATCAAAAAAATTACATAAAAGAAGACTGGAGCATGAAGAGAAACCGAGACAATTATGGTGGTCTAAGAAGGAGAAAACACTAAACAATTTCATATACAAAAGAAATTTTTAAACTTTCAAATTATTATGGGGGTACATGCAAATCAGTTACATAGTTTGCCTTTGAAGGTTTAACGTTTTAGTTGTAGTTCTGTCCTTCACCCAGGCATTGTGCAATATACTCACGCAGTGTACCTGTTAGGTAAAAATTCACCTGTCCTTTACTTCCCCTCCCCCCAGCTTGAACTTCATTGTATTATTCCCACATGTGGGCCTTAAGGTGCTGATCTACTAGCTCCAATTTAGTGTGGAGTACATGTGATATTTGTTTTTTCATTCTTTTGACATTTCACTTAAGAGAAGGGTCTCCAGTTCCATCAGATTATTCAAAAGATATAAGATCTCCATTTTTTCTTGTTATTGAGTAATATTCCATAGTAAACATATGCCACAATTTATTAATCCATTCATGTATTAAGGGGCCCTTGAGTTGTTTCCACTAGTTTGCAATTGTGAATTGTGCTGCTATAAACATTCAAGTGAGGTGTCTTTATGATAATGTGTCTTTTTTTTTTTTTTTCTGTAGGGTAAATACCCAGTAGTAGGATTGCAGATCAAACGGGGAGTCTACTTTTAGTTTTTTGCAATTAGGCACAAGATTTTTTTGACGGTCTCATAGAATTCTGGTGTGAAACCAAATAGTCCAGGAATTATTTCTGTTGGAAGATTTTTTTATTGTTTCAATTTTGGTGCTTAATATTAGTCTGTCCAAGAATTCTATTTCTTCCTGGTAGAGTCCAGACAGGCAGTGTAATTCCAGGAATTTGTCTGTTTCCTCTACATTTTCAAATTTCTGCTCATAGAGATTTTTGTAGTATTCAGTGACAATATTTTATATTTCCATGGTATCTGCTGTTATTTCCTCTTTTTCATTTTTGAGATTATTAGAAGTCTTACTTCTTTGTTTTTGGTTAATCTAGCCAAAGGCTTATCAATTCTTTTTATCTATTCAAAGAACCAACTTTTGGCTTCATTAACCTTCTGAACCATTCTTTTGTTCTTGATATTATTTGTTCTGATCTGATGTTGGTTATTTCTTTTCTTCTTTTGGGTTTGGGACTGAATTTCTCCTCCTTTTCCAGTTACTTAAGACAATTAATTATTGGATTTGTGACTTGTGCTCTTTCTGATTTCAGAATGTGGGAATTTAAGGTGAGAAATTTCCTTCTTAGGAATGCACTGTGGTGTCCCACAAGTTTTGATTGTTTGTGGCCCCATTGGCATTCTGTTTAAGGAACCTGTTGATTTCTGTCTTTATCTAATTTTTAAGCCAGCTATCACTGAGCAAAATGTTTTTTACTTCCAATGATTTTGTGTGGGATGAGTGTTTCTGTTGAAGTTGAGTTGAAATTGTATTCCTTTGTAGTATGTAAAGACACATGGTATAATTTCTAATTTTTTAAATTGGTTCATGATTGTTTTATGAACTGTGATATGATACATGAGCTGATGAAAGGAACGCATATTCAGCAGTATTGGGGTGAAATATTCTGTAGATGTCAAGTTCATTGATTCTAGAGTTGTAAGTCCAAAAAGTCTTTCTTTAATTTCTGCTAGGAGGATCTGTCCAACTTTATCAATGAAATATTGAAGTCCCCAGTTATAAGGGTGTTATTTATCATTTTGTTTAGATCAAGTAGAATTGGCTGTATAAATATGGGAGCACCTAATTTGAGTACACACATATTTAGCATTACTATGTTTTCTCATTGAATTGTTCCCTTTACTAGTGTATAATATACATCTTTGTCTTTATTTTTGTTACTTTAAAGGCTGTGTTATCTGCAATGATAATTGTAGCTCTCATTTTCTTTTGGCTTCAATTTGCATGAAATATTGTTTTTCAGCCCTTTACCCTGAGTCTTGATGTGTCATTGGGGTTTAGGTAAAGTTCCTGAAGACAGCAGATACTAATTGAATTTTATTCAATTAGTCTATGTTTCTTCAGTGGGGGCGGAAGGGGTAAAGCCTTTCAGATTTATTGAGAAAATAGGTAAGTAGACTTGCCCTGTTGTGTGGGACTCTGTTAGTTTGTTTCATCACTTGGGCTATTGTAGTAGCTAGGCTTAGTCCTTTAACTTCAGTTAGTTTTACTTTGTTGAGAATCCATCCTGTTTATCTGTATAAAAAAAGGTCTGAGTACTTCCTAGAGGGGTAGTCTTGTAGTGTCAAGGTTTGCTTGTCAGGAAAAGATTTGATTTCTCCATCAAATATGATGCATGTATATATATTTTGCATCTTGTAACTTTATCAATTCTAAGAATCTTTAAGTTTTTCTCTTTATAAAAGCATGTCATTTGCAACAAGAGAAAATTTCACTTTCCCTTTTCTAATCTGAATGACTTTTACAACGTATCTACAGGATCTTTACAATTACATATGCTTTAAAACAACTTATTAATGACTGTATACTTAAAATTATTTAAAGGGTTATATTTAAAATTATTTTAGAGTAAGAGCAAAAATGAGTTTCTATGGTTTCCACAGCCACAATATACTTACGTATCCAATGAAATGTGCAGTGAAATTTTTCCACATTTTGTAATTAATGCTCATGATCCTTAGTTTCAAACACATTGCACAGTCATTTTCTTTTTTGTCATTTAATTTTAAATGTGTTGAATTTCACAGCTTGTCTCATCACAATGCCAAATTAACCATTCTAAAAGGAGTAAGAACATGAAGCCATGAATAGGCACTTTTTTTAAGGGAATAATGTTGCTTATTCTACAAAGCCGCTCATCAAAATACTTGTTTCAAACCAGTATATTTTGTGTGGTACAGTAATATTTTACTTTCACATTGATTTTTTTTTCTATTTTTTCCCTTAGGAATGACTTTAACTGTGCTCTATGAGAAAGTGAATATTATATCAGTATGCCTTAAAGTGGAGAAAACTTCAATCAATTTGTACAGAGTAGAATTTTTTAGCAATCATACAACAGCATGACCTCAGAGATTATTAAAGGTAATAGTTTTACTCTGTAAATGAAGTTCATTATTTCCTTTAGATTTTAATCCCCCTTTATATCTTTTCAGGTTAAATCTTGAATCATCACAGTGACATAGCCAGAAAATGTTCAAAAAATGAGACCTCAAGTCAACCACTAACTAGTTGTATGACAAGGGCAGTCACTTAAAATTTCAGTGTTTTATCTTTGCACTGGGTAAATTAAAAGGTTTATGCATAATAGCTTTTGAATTTCCATTCAGTTTTTCAGTTTTCTCATGTTGCCTTTCTTTTTCTTTTTTTTTTTTTTTTTGAGACAGAGTCTCAAGCTATCCCCCTGGGTAGAGTGCCGTGGCATTACAGCTCACAGCAACCTCCAACTCCTGGGCTCAAGCGAGTCTCTTGCCTCCGCCTCCCAAGTAGCTGGGACCACAGGCGCCCGCCACAACGCCCTGCTTTTTTTTTTTTTTTTTTTGTTGCAGCCATCATTGTTGTTTGGCGGTCCGGGCTGGGGATTCGAACCCGCCACCTTAGGTGTACGTGGCTGGCGC
>CAUYTI010160952.1:0-13523 GCA_963575145.1 Galago senegalensis | reverse complement strand
GACCCACCAAACAACACGATGGCTGCAACCAAAAAAAATAGCCGGGCGTTGTGGCAGGCCCCTGCGGTCCCAGCTACTTGGGAGGCTGAGGCAGGAGACTCACTTGAGCCCAGGAGTTGGAGGTTGCTGTGAGCTGTAATGCCACGGCACTCTACCCAGGGGGACAGCTTGAGGCTCTGTCTCAAAAAAAAATGCAATCAGAGGGTGGTGCCTGTGGCTCAAAGGAGTAGGGCACTGGCCCCATATGCTGGAGGTGGGGGGTTCAAACCCAGCCCCAGCCAAAAACCGCAAAAAAAAAAAAAAAAAAAAAAGAAAAGAAAAGAAAAATGTGCAATCAGAAAATAAGAAAAGAACAAATTAGCATTGCAAGGAAGGAAGGCGAGAAGGGGGGCAGGAAAAATAAACATCTCTATAGATGCAAAGGTCCCAAATAAAATTTTAGAAAATTGATTTCAGGGCTGTGCCTGTGGCTCAAAAGGGTAGGGCGCCGGCCCCATATGGCAGAGGTGGCGGGTTCAAACCCAGCCCCGGCCAAAAACTGCAAAAAGAAAAAGAAAATTGATTTCAGAAATACATTGAAATAAGCAGGAAAGCAAGAAGAGCTTGCCGGTGGGAATTATAATAGAGTAATCCACTAAGTTAAAATATTAATGATAGACTATAGGATCATCACAGTGTAGAGTGGACAGGAAGCTGGTAAACTCCAATAATTATTCTTAATAAAAACCTCCCTGTAAGGTTGAAATGGTTGGTATTTTCCTTAACTTGATAAAAGGGTCATTGCTTTAATCATAAAACGTCAAAAGTGTGTCAGATACAAGTCGAAGGGGTCCCACCATTGTCACTACTATTTACTTGGGTTTGGATGGTCTTAAACTATATAAGTTCAGAAAAAGATCTAAATAATTATTTGATGGCAGAATTGGGTAAATTTCTTTTGTAAAGGGCCAAATCGTAAATAGTGTGTTAGGTTTTGCAGGTCAGATGATCTCTGTTCTCAAGTCTGCTGTCCTAGGGAAAAAGCTGTCATGACAATATCTAAAGAAACATACAGGCTGGTGGCAACACTTTATTTATAAAAGTAGCCCTGGGGGATTTGGCCCCCAGGCCCTTGGGAAAAGACAAAATCAGCATGATGTGTAGGTGATAGATCGTCTTCATGATGGTTTACATAGGCAATTCAAAAGAATTAAGTGAAGGGCAGAATTAATAAGGTGACCGATACGTGGTAAATACATACACATCAACAGTAATTCTATGTACAGCAATATAGATTAGAAAATGATATGGCAGAAAGATGATATTCACAAAAACAATTAAAAACACAGAAATATTGGGAGGCCAAGGCAGGACAATCTCTTAAGACCAGAAGCTTGAGACCAGCCTCAGTAAGAATGAAACCCTGTCTCTACAAAAAATAGAAAAGTTAGCTGGGTGTGTGGCAGGTGCCTGCAGTCCCAGTTACTTGGGAGAGATTGTTAAAAGAGAGATTGGGCCAGTATCAAGGCCACTGGCTGGCTCCCTGAGGTTGGAAGATCGGCTGAGCCCAGGAGTTGGAGGTTGCAGTGAGCTATGATGATGCCACCACACCCCAGCCCAGGTGACAGAAAGAGACTTTGTTTCAAACAAAACAAAACAAAACAAAACAAAAAATAGCACCCATAGCTCAGTGGGTAGGGCACTGGCTATGTATACCCAGGCTGGTGGGTTTGAACCCGGCCTGGGCCTGCTAAACAACAGTGACAACTGCAACCAAAAAATAGCCAAGCGTTGTGGTGAGCACCTGTAGTCCCAACTACTTGGGAGGTTGAGGCAAGAGAATCACTTAAGCCCAAGAGTTTGAGGTTGCTGTGAGCTATGACACTACGACACTCTACCAAGGGTGACATAGTGAGACTCTGTCTTAAAAAAAAAAAAAAACTCCACATAGAAATAAAAAATAAGCAATCTGCCAGTTCTAGATAGATGGGGAAGTTATAAAACAAAATGGCATAAAAGATGACTTGAAAAAAATGGAGGGAACTACCATGTTAAGTGAACATTCAATATGGCAAGGGTGTCACTGCTCCTGGCAATTCCAATTAAACAACCAAACTGCCCACCAATCCAGGAATGGATTAACAAGCTGCGGTATATGTATACTGTGGAATACTATTCAGCCACAAAAAGATGGAGACTTTACAGCTTTCATACTAACCTGGATGGAGTTGAAACACGTTCTTCCTAGTAAAGTATCACAAGAAAGGAAAAGCTAGTATCCAACGTACTCAATACTAATACAAAGCCAGGAGATGATGTAATACACACACCCACCTAAGAGAAAAACTCAATTCAATTCAAGTTGGGGGAGGAGAGGTTAGGAAGTGGGAGAGGGATGTAAGCGTGTATGGCCCACCTCCTCGGAGCAGGACGCAACTACAGCAGGGACTTTACCTAACAGACGCAAACATTGTAACCTAATCGTACCCTCGTCTTGACCTGAAATTTTGAGTATAACATTTTTATCTGAAGCAAAAGGGGAATTCCTTCAACTGGGCACAGTAGAGGTGACAAAATGACCTAGCCTCATAAAAAACACACCCACCAGTTTCATGACAGTTAAAAATACCACAGCAATCCTTGGAAATTAATAAATTAAAAACCGTGAATATTCCATCCCCAGCTTAGTATATTATTAGGGATGAGTATATAAAAAGAACCCGCTCTCTTACCATCTTTGAGAGTGCACTCTACTTTATATAGTTTGATGTTAATCAACGACCCTGCATTTGAATTCTTTTTGTACAGAGGTCGAGAACCCTCTCTGCCTTTGTGGGCAGGGACCTGCCCCAGTATCAATACCCCTGACTGGCTCCCTGAACACCCTCTCCAAGTGCCTTCTATGATGTGTTCCCATGATACTGAAGCTGGGAATTTGGAAATGATGTTTTCCAGTCCCCCTCTTCCTGTGATGGGTCAAGCAGACACACTGATAATGTGAGACCCGGGAGAGGGATAAGCAAAACATGAAGGAAAAGCCGCAAGGGGAGAAACAGAATCTCTCAGGGCAGTCATCCTGTTCCTAACGTCTCAGACTCAGAGTGGGTGTAGGCAACAGTGAGCAGTAAGCGGGCACAGTCTGAAGGTCTGGCTGTGTTGCTGTAACAGACAACCTACCTTCCTGACCCTACCTACTTTTGTAGGTAGCCATAGACCTTGGGACAGGCTCCTTTCTGCTTAATCTGGACTGGATTCTGTTTTCTGATCGTTATGCATAGTGAGGTATTTTCCAAGCATGTCATAAAGGCAAGAACTTTAAAGGATCACAGACTTCGGTATACTCATTCCTTTACCAACAGATATTTTTTAGATGCTGAAATATAATGGAAATGTTCATTCTCTTTGGTTCCCTAACTAAACCATTAGGAATTTAATTCAAAGATATTTTACAAAATATGAAAGAATACTCTATCTCTAATGATGGACTGCAGCATTATTGGAAATTTAAAACCAGCTACCCAGCAAATATGGGAAGAGTTAATGAACTTGATGAGAAAGGCACTCAATGGGGTTTCTTTGTTACTATTAAAAGTAATGACTATGAAGACTGTAATGACATGTGTTAGGTGAAATAAACAGAACACTAAATAATTTATACTCTGATGTCACCATAATGTAAAAAAAACGGGGGACAGTAGAAAAAAATACTGCTAATAGAAGATAACACGTTCACAGAGGAAATAGCGTCTTTATCAAGATGCTGGTTTCTTCTACTTTCCAAATTTCCTATAATTTGTTCATTTCACAATTTAAAATAGACTTAAGGGTCACAAATCACCACACAACAACAAGCAATTGGTGTCAAGTCTAAGAAAGTAACTTAAAGGCCATGTTAGTAAAACCAGAAGATAAAACAGTTAAAATCCCACTTTGTGGGTAATTTACAAAGAGGGGGAAGGAGATTCTTCTCCAGTTCACTCTGCTGTGACTTTACTTCCCTAAAACCACTCTGGGAAATCAATTTGAGGAGGATATTTGGAGGTGGGCAAGTGCATCTCAACAGTTCCTTGTCCTTCCTGAGTCATTTCCTAAATGACTCTAAAAATTGGGCCAGGCGCAGTGGCTCCCGCCTGTAATCCTAGCACTCTGGGAGGCCGAGGTGGGTGGACTGCCTGAGCTCACAGGCTGGAGACCAGCCTGAGCAAGAGCAAGACCCTGTCTCTAAAAAATAGCCAGGCATTGTGGTGGTGGGCACCTGTAGTCCCAGCTACTTGGGAGGCTGGGACAAGAGAATTGCCTGAGCCCAAGAGTTTGAGGTTGCTGTGAGCTGTGATGCCAGGGTACTCTACCGAGTGAGATAAGTGAGACTCCGTCTCAAAAAAACAAAACAAATCCCTCCCCCCTCAAAAAACCTCTTAAAATTCTTAGTGAAAATAAGGCACAAACTAACATCTATCCTTCACATATTGTTTCTGATTGGCAAATTTTATGATGACTGTTTTTAAGAAGGATGCTTTATTTGTTTATTTTTTGTTACTGTGCTCAGTAATTTCCCAGGGAGTGTTTCTCTGTCATCAGCTAATTATTTTCTTTATTTCTCTGGAGGCAACCACTGCAATTAAGAATTTAGCACTATTTGTCTTGGTTCAGAACTGATTCATCATTACATTTTCCAGCCAAAACTATATTACTTTGTTTATACAAATTATTGTGGAGACTAAGGCAATGTTTTGTAGCAACATTTGGCTTACAGAATTATGATCTTAGCAATTTTAATACAATCCCTCTCTCTATTTGACTGATTAATGAGGCAAAAACATAAAGATATTAGAGAGGATCTGAGCAAAAATTAGGCTAGAAAATAGCCATGCTAAAAAAAAAAACACACATATGTACATAATTTAATTAGAGCCAAATTCAAAGGAAATTTTAGAGGAAAAAATAATGAAAGCAGATAATAGTTAAAGCAGAACAGAACATGGAAATAAAATAGATGATAATGGGACATAGGGATTGGAAATAATTCAAGAATATCAGAGAATTTGGTGCCTTATAATCTTACTAGTACCTAAAACATAAAATAAAATATGGTCTTAATTTTGGGAGGGGGCATGTTATAGAGACTTTGTATCTGTTTTTATCACTAATGACATTTTGGTCTTTCAAGTGTCCATTGATGATAGTTATATATAAAAGCTAGAAAATAAATTGAGAGATAACTTAGGTTTCTTCTAATGTACACACTGAAAGGAAAATGTGCCATTGGGGAATGTGCTGGGGAAATTTTTTGGTCAGGCACTGGTGGATCTTTCTAGATAAGGTCTGGGAAGATATTTTAGTAAACCTTTCAAGAAACCATCTATCAAGTCCTTGAACTTGCTGCTGCCTCAGGGGGGTGTCTTGACAAAGGTATTTATTAGTCAGACAGTAAAAGTATCCAGATTTTATAAATATAGGGATGCAGCTTTAACCACTTTCCAAGGGAAGAGAAAGTTTGTTCTTTCAGAAAAAAAAGATAAGTCATTTTAGCTGTGATCCAGATTAGCTCCGGGGCAAATCCTCCCTGATCTTGGTCTTATACTTACTCCTGTTATCTAATCTCTGTAGATACTGCTTCAGAAGTCTCAGTATCTGCGTCTCCATCTCTCTCCTCACCTGTGAGCCCTGCATTTATATCCACACTTCCCATTGTATGCAGGGTAATTCCAGAGAGTCACTCAGGGCATTTCCACAAGTCATCCCACCAGTGGCTCAAAGGCAGCACGCCCCTCTACCCCTCAGCCTCCTCTCCTCCACTCTGTCCCCATGTCCCTGGCTTGACAGAAGAGGTTAGTGAGATCCAAGCCAGACGTTATCTGGGGAACCTGGGAGAAAGTCAACACAGGCCTTGGGTGAAAATCAGACCCTGTGTTGGGAGAGCAGCAGTGCAGTGAAGCGAGGCTGTGATGGGAGAATCTGAGCAGAAGACACCAAAATCAAATACCAGGGTTACCAGAATTGGGGAACTGAAACAGAAGGCCACGTTAGGATATGAAAAAGCTACAAGACAAGGGGAAGAAAAGGTTTGGGGAAGAGACACAGGGGGGATGACTCAATAGCTGTGGGCACTTCCAACAACCAGGTGCAGCTGAGGCTCTGGGGCTGCAGGTGTTTTAAAGAAGCCTCTGGATGTTCCCACCCCTCCTGCAAGAAACAAAACACAAACAGCCAGACTACATTTACTCTTGACCTAGAGGCTGATGATCTTCCCGAAGCCATTGTTCCCAGGAACTTCACCTGCTCCTGAGGTCCGCAATTGATCAGTTTGTCTGGTCAATGCAGCGTTGTATTGCCCTTGAACTTGCCCTATTCTTTCTCTACTACCACCCACCCCGATCGCAGGTCTTTTTCACATCTTACCAGGACTCCTCCCTCAGCTTATGTTTTAGGTCCCTCCCTCTAGTCCTTCCTCTTAAGTTAGCTTCTATAATGCCACCAGGGTCTTCCAAAGACCCAGTTCTGTTCATATCTTTTCAACAAGCAAAACTTTTCAGGGGTTTTCTCTCGTCCATAGGATTTAATTTAATTTTTATTTATTTATTTATTTTTTGGAGACGGAGTCTCATTATGTTGCCCTCGGTAAGTGCTGTGGCATCACAGCTCACAGCAACTTCAAACTCTTGGGCTTAAGCGATTGTCTTGCCTCAGCCTCCCAAGTAGCTGGGACAACAGGCATCTGCCACAATGCCTGGCTATTTTTTGGTTGCAGTTCTCATTGTTGTTTAGCAGGCCTGGCCAGGCTTGAACCCACCAGCGCACGGTGGTGTATGTGGCTGGTGCCCTACTCACTGAGCTATGGGCGCCAAGCCCGTCCATAGGTTTTAAAGTGAACTCCATTACGTGGCCTTTAAATTACTCCACAGTCCAACCCCCACCAACACCTCCAACTTCATCTTTCAGACATCCATCCTATTCTCCTCCCTAAAACCTACTCTGCTGCTGTAACTATCATTTTCTTTATAATTTCCTGGCACACTAAATGCTTTTATTTAATGTACAGATCCCAGTGCACAAATTGCTCCTAATGCATCTTTTCACCTTCCTAGTGGTTAGAGAAGCTCCTTGGACAGTGAAACAATTAAATGGAATAGTTTACCCATTTAAAGTGTATAATTCAATGGTTTTTGGTATATTCACGGGGTTATGAAACCATCACCACAATCCAATTTGAGAACATTTTCTCCTCTCCTAAAAGAAACCCCATAAGCATTCACCACTTACTTCCCCAGCCCTAAGAAACCACCAATTTATTTTTCTGTATCTAAAGTTTTCTGAGCTGGAGACCAGCCTGACCAAGGGTGAGACCCCGTCTCTACTAAGAGTAGAAAAACTAGCCAGGCATGGTGGCAGGCACCTGTAGTCTCAGCTACTCAGGAGGCTGAGGCAAGAGGATCACTTGAGCCCAAGACTTTGAGGTTGCTGTGAGCTATGATGCCATGGCACTGTACCCAGGGTGACAGAGTGAGACTCTTCTCAAAAAGTAAAATAAAACAAAGTGTTCTATTCTGAACATTTGATAACAACAAGATCATATAATATGTACTCTTTGGTGTCTGCCCACCGTAATGTTTTCAAAGTTCCTCCAAACTATGTACCAACACTACATTTCTCTTTCTGGGATGTGATAATTAATGGTTCTCTGCATATTCAAACAAAAAATACTTATTGAGTCACTTTTCTTCCACTTAGGTAAGTCCTACCAACTACACAAGAATAAGACCACCTCAAGGTCCATTGTTCCATCCTAGCCATGTTAGGATCATAAATTTGACCATTCATGACCTGCCAATAGTCTATCTATCTATCTATCATTTATTTAGCTATGTTGTAGGGACAAAATTTGTACCTCAACTCTCTTAGCACTGGCATAATACCATCACTGACTCTTAAAACCCAATACATGCTAGCCCGTATTAACACCTATCAGCACTTGCTTTAAAATCAGGACTTATAAGTATTTAACAATTATTACTGGTTGGGTATCTATCATACATGATTTAACTCTCAAAATGATCCAATGAGGTAATGACATTATTCCAATTTTATAGGTTCTAAAAATTAGGCCTAGAGAAATTAAGTAATTTGTATGAGATTGCATAACCAGTGAGTAATGGAGCTGGGCTGTGCCCAAGTCTAACTCTGAAGTTCACGTTCACAATCATCATGCTGGGATGCCTTCTGAAAACATTTGTGATTACCATAAGGTGGAAATTGGCAGCTGCCTTGTTCATATCTTAGTTACATCCATGTCACATGTCTGTCTTTCATACCACACAGGGGGTTTATGCATGGAATCTTATATGGGGGTCTGACAATTAAGTTCTTGAACTTGCCACCATGCAGTTAATAGTACTGTACAAACAACTCAGTAAGGTTTTATAACCTTGGCATATCAGTGTCTCACAACTGTGTTGGTGTCAACATGTGGTGGTATCTTGCTGAGTGGTGTTATTGTTTTGTGTGTTTTTGTGTGTTGTAGGATGATAGTAACCTTCAACTCCTGGGCTCAAGTGAGTCTCCTGCCTCAGCCTCCCAAATAGCTGGGACCACAGGCGCCCACCACAACACCTGGCTATTTTTTGGTTGTAGCCGTCATTGTTGTTTGGCGGGCCCAGGCTGGATTCGAACCCGCCACCTTAGGTGTATGTGGCTGGCGCCTTAGCCATTTGAGCCACAGGCGCTGAGCCAGGATGGCAGTTCTGATGGGTCATTCTGGAAAGTGAGTTCCAAAACTACTTTAAATCAGGGTGGACTAGGCACTGGCATCAGTGCATAGCTTCCCAAGGGGAGTACTTGGAAGGTGACCCTAGTGATATTCAGCAGTGAGGTATGCAGTACTTTTTGTAGGATGAGTTCAAGAACTTACTTGTCAGACCTGGTAGTTTCATCCAAGTGTACTCAGTAAATGTACCTAGCTGCTGGGTGATGTTGGGCAAGTTATCTGATCTTTCTGTGGGTGTAGTTTCCTCATCTGTAAAATGGCAATGAAAATTGTTTCTATCGTAGATAATGGTATAAGACTAGGACACCCTTTAAGGTTTTATTTGGTTTTAGATAAAAAAGAATAAAGGCATATTCCTTATTTTTTTTAAGAATATATGTTTGATGTGGTCAATACAACCTTAAAAATTGCTGGTTGTTTTTCAAAAAGCTTCTGCAATTGAGATGTATCAATGATAAATTCGATGTCTCACAAGGCCTCATGTATGCTACGATATATATGGCACACCAGGGCATTTATTTATTTATGTTTTTATGTGCTCTAACCATCCTTAAAACCAAATAAATGCTCCGTTTTGAGAGGAAATGTTGGCAATTGAGACCATTTAATATATTGACTTCACTTAGTGGTTTTAAGTCAAATGATTTCTGTTCTTACGTAGCAAATCTCCATGTCTACCACTTTTTAAATACTGATTAAGTTCGTCTTCATTCTAAACAATTCTTTCTTCATGCACATAATTTCAAAGCATTATATCTAGGAAAAAATAAACTCAGTTTAGTTTTCTGAGTATCAGCAATCTCATATAAATTCATTTCTCTAGGCCTGATTTTTATTTTATTTTTTTCAGGTTCATTTGAGGGTGCAAAGAATTAAGTTACAATGTTTGCATTTTTTAGATAGAATCCCTGCTGTCGTCGTGTCCTACCCCCAGGACATGTGCCATATACCCCCACATTGTGCCCATTAAGTGGGAGCACACCAATCTCCCTCCCTCCTCCTCTCTTCCCCCTCTCTTTTTCTCCCTACTCTCATCTTGAATTGAATTGAGTTTTTCTCTTATGTGGGTGTGTATTAGATCCTCTACTAGCTTCATAGCAGTACTGAGTACATTGGATACTTGCTTTTCCATTCTTGTGATACTTTACTAAGAAGAATGTGTTTCGGCTCCGTCCAGGTTAATACAAAAGGTGTAAAGTCGCCACGTTTTTATGGCAGAAAGTATTCCATGGTATACATATACCACAGCTTGTTAATCCATTCTGGGGTTGATGGGCATTTAGACTGTTTCCACATCTTGGCAACTGTAAATTGAGCTGCGATAAACAATCTAGTGCAAATGTCCTTATGATAATTTTTTTTTTTCTGGGTAGATGCCTAGTAATGGGATTGCGGGATCAAATGGGAGGTCTATTTTGAGTTCTTTGAAGATTCTCCTCCATACGTCTTTCCAAAGAGGGCAAGCCTTTCATTTCCAAATTGAACTGAGAGGTGGGGAAGATAAATGACTTTCTTATAGTCTTTATTTGTTATTCATTCTATGCCTCCTGAAAAGGGATTTAAGGCAATTTACAAACAGAAGACAAGAGAATAAAAAATAGAATAGCATCTAAACAGAAGTTGAATTTGGCCACAAATGTGATTTGTGGATGTCCATGTGGCAAAAGGAAATGCATTCCTCACGAAATCTAAGGTGCCTCTGAGCTAAGTCAGATCAATTACTTGAGTAAAGCCCAGAGTTCCTACTGAGGGCTGAGAACAACGTTTCCGTGTACTAAATTCTTATTTAGAAAGCTAGCAAACAACTCACTCCCAGCTGGGTTCCTTTCCTCCATACCTCCCAAGTCAGTTTTATAATTGCCTCTGAGAAAAATTATTTAAAATGACACGCCCCTCCCACTTCTAACAATTTCCTTCTTGAAAAATGATTTCTTTGTTCCTCTTTCTCTCTGATGATTTTCTGCCCATCGTGTCTGCACACGTCACACACCTGCCTCTCATCGCTTCAACCAGCATCTGAGCTCTAAGAGGGCAGGACACAACATCTACTAGGCTTCCATGGCTGAGGCAGAGTGTCCCACCAATAGTCATTGTCAAAAACTACCATCAAAGAGAAGAATGAAGAGAAAGCCTAGTAATGTGGTTGTGTCCTCTTATCATCTATCCCTGGGTCTTTCGACTGAAAGATGGTGGCTCTGCCGTTGGGTTTAATCTACATGTTTCATGTCCTTAAAAACGTGTGAATAAGACAGGCTTATTTCAAATGTTGAAATGCAAGGAGGAAATAGTTGACTCATTTTCAAGGGTAACTGAGGGGAATTTATTTTTGTTTAGTTTTGTTCCAAAGGTTTGAAACAAAATATATCAACATCTTTTGAGCACTTTCTACATGTGAGGCTTTGCATAAACAGACTCATCCATGGCCAAATATTTAGAAGACTCAACCAACGTGCCCATCTGATTTGCTGCAGAACTGCCCAGGGTTTAACAAACGCCCTCTTTGCCCTCTTGCACCCTTCTGTCAGATGCTGTAAATTGTTCTCCATATTTTTCTTTTTCTTATTACTTTGGGGAGCATTCCTAACAGGACATTGCCAATTTTCAAGCATTCTGGACTGAATTCTGATCAGAAAATTTGACAACTATACCAGTGACTGCGGAGTGACATTTGCAGTAATGGTTTCATACCAAGAACCCTTCTATACATGGCAATCAAGAAAATTTCCCATTGAAATAAAGCCAATATTTCTGTTTTACTGGAATTTAGCAAGAAACTAAAGGGACATAGACACAGACACACATTCACAAAAACGTACTATTGCCCACCTCTTAGGGATGACATAGTGCTTGTGAAATGCCTATTGTAATTTTGTAATGTCAGGAGAATATAATGTATTTCTTATATCAGTTATTGTTATCATCATTATCAACATTTTTCTTCTATGATCTCCTTGAAAACCACCAATGGAAACAAGTGTCAGTAAGTTATTCACACAGAGGCACACACACACTCTCCCAAGTTGACAAAGGGATGCTTACTTTTGTTTGTTACATTTTCATGTACCTGGAGGTTGAGTTGACTCATGTTCTGTCCTTTGGGGGGAGGTCAGATACACATTAAAAAGACTTTAACTGGCCATGCGAGGTGGCTCACACCTGTAATCCTACCACTCTGGGAGGCAGAGGTGGGTGGATTACCAGAGCTCAGGAGTTGGAGACCAGCCTGAATCAGAGTGAGACCCTGTCTCTAAAAATAGAAAAGCTAGCCAGGCACTATAGCAGGTGCCTGTAGTCCTAGCTACTTGGGAGGCTGAGACAAGAGGATCACTTGAGCCCAAGAATTTGAGGTTTCTGTGAGCTGTGATGCTATGGTACTCTGTGCAGGTTGACAAAGTGAGACTCTGTCTCAAATAAATAAATACTTTAACAGATGTCCCCTGGGAAGGACATCTGTAAGCTCAGAGTCTGGGACAGGCACCGCCAACCATTCTGAACCAGAGAAGACTGCATCACAGTTTCCCTGAGGCCCTTTCACACCATATCCTAGTCCCAAGTCTTAGCACTGCTGCCACTCTGGAGGCAGAGGTGTGTTTGTGGCATACAGCACCCCTCCCAGCAGAGTTGCTGCTGCTGACAGTGTGTTATGCTGCTGAACTAGCAGGTGGAAGTAAAAAAAGAGCACAAGAGTCAGCCACCATGGTTGCCTAGGGCAACAGATCACATTTTGCCGGATGTGGGTTCAGGGCTTTCTACTTTATTTCTAGTTCTTTTTCAGCCCCTGTTACTTTGAGGCAAAGTCCTTAAAATATAAGTTATGTGGGGAGAGAGGTGGAGGAAAGAGAGGATAAAAAGAAAAGTATGCAATGACAATTTGAGGCTGTTTTTATTGCTAGAGGGTTAATAACCCAATTCTGGGTATAGGTTTAAATAGGAATTAAAGTTGGGTTGAAGGGCCATACTGGCTCACGCCTGGGGAGACAGGGTGGGAGGATCACTTGAGGCCTAAAGTTTCAGCTTGTGCAAGAGCACCACCCCTTCTCTGCAAAAATATAGAAAAATGTGCTGGGTGGTGGCACACGCCCTTAGTCCCAGCTACTTGGGAGGCTTAGGCAAGAGGATCGCTTGAACATAGGAGTTTGAGGCTGTCGTGAGCTGTGATGACACCACTGTGCCCAAGCCCAGGTGACAGAGTAAGACCTTGTTTCCAAAAAAAGTAAAAATAAAAATAAAAATCAGGTTGTATGCACAGGCTCCATACTAATAGCAAACGCTGGTCCCTTCTTTTTCTCTGAAACATTCTGGATATTTAGGAATTTAACTAACATCCCCCACCCAGCTGCACAGTCAATACACAGTATAGGATACAAGATTAGTGCATTTACCCACATCTGTGCTGTCCAGTTTGGCAGCCACCTGCCTCAGAATTCGACTAATCTAAATCATGATGGCTATAGCACAAAACCCCACCAGATTTGGAAGATTTGGCACGAAACAAAGGAATAAAATAATCTCAGGAATAATTCTCACGTTACTTAAATTTCATATAATTTCACATAATGAACATTAATTAAATGACAATTTTTGCATATATCATAAAATAAATGATTCAAATGTCACTTGTCTCTCTTATTTTGGTTTCTTTTTTTTTTTTTTTTTTTGAGACGGAGCCTCAAGCTATCCCCCTGGGTAGAGTGCCATGGCATCACAGCTCATAGCAACCTCCAACTCCTGGGCTCAAGCGAGTCTCCTGTCTCAGCCTCCCAAGTAGCTGGGACCACAGGCG
>CAUYTI010160949.1:0-44931 GCA_963575145.1 Galago senegalensis | reverse complement strand
CCTGGGTAGAGTGCCGTGGCACTACAGCTCACAGCAACCTCCAACTCCTGGGCTCAAGAGATTCTCCTGCCTCCGCCTCCCAAGTAGCTAGGACCACAGGCGCCCGCCACAACGCCCGGCTATTTTTTGGTTGCAGCCATCGTTGTTTGGCAGTCTGGGCTGGGGATTCGAACCCGCCACCTTAGGTGTACGTGGCTGGTGCCTTTGCCGGTTGAGCTATAGGCGCCTAGCCGATTTTTGGATTTCTTTATCTGAATAGTTTATGCTTCAAGAAGAATTGGCAAAGATATATTATGGGCCAGGCTGTACTTTTTTTTTTTTTTTCAGGCTGTACTTTTTTAATGCTAGTCAGTGAACATCAAATGGTGGAAGGCCCCATAGTTATCATTTAACAAAACTATTACATTGTTAGTCAGCAGAAGTCTCATTAATTCTACCAATCTTGCTTACGTTTAGTCTGCCCCATACACTGGCAATTTAAAGATTAAAGTTGACTTCCAAACAGAGTCATTTGGAGTTATTGATTTCAACCTCTGTGGCCTCCTGAGGCTTTCTAAAAATGTAACCTTTCTACGTTTGGGAATCTTATGTTTTAGTTGCTATGTGGGCACGTTTTAGGGCTTCTTGTGAGGCGTTATTTCAGGTGCTCATATTGCAGGGGCATCTCCTTTGTCGTTTCCCATACAGCAGATTATGCCAGTGAGTGCCACTTACAGGGATATGCCAGATTTTTTTTGTTTGTTTTGAATGTTTTAGTAATTTGGATTTACTAAAAATAGTGACTGATACAAGCGATGTACCAAGAATGAAACCACAGAAATGGAGGGGCAAAGAAAGCCAGGGAAGGTCAACCTTGCTGAGTGGGACAGTCTGTAATTTGCAGATAACTAAACAGGTGATGTTCAGAGTTTAGCTTTTATCACTCTGTAGAGAAAGATTTCAAGATAGAAAAGGTGGAACAAATAGTTCCAGGCTAATGAAGTAGAAGGCAAATGAAGAAATAGCGATTTTGAGTAAGTTTAAGAAAAATTCTAAGGCCAGTGCTGAAAGGACTGTAAATTTTATTTAGGAAAAGTTCTCAGTCTCTGATTTATATAGTTTCTGTGGCTATTTTTTGTTGCCGGCCTCCACGTGCCCCAAACTACCCTTTGTTACCCACTTCCTCAGCCCCATTTTCAATGGGTGCCATGGTAACTTAACAAAAGCGATGACCAAGTGAAACAACAACAAAATAAAATTCAAATTGATTTCTTCTCAGCTCCCCCAGGTCAATTGTTATTTGAGACCTCCATCTGTATAAACAAGAGTGGTTTTTCTTTTTTCTTCCCTTCCTTTAGCCCCGCATCCAGTCCATCACCAAGTACCTGTTTTCTCTAAATATGTCTCCACTTTGCCCTTTCTCTCCATCATCTCTGCTACCGTTGACTTTAGCCCAAGTCACCACCATTTCTCTTCTGGGGTCCTCAGCATAGCTTCTTCATTGTGTTCTCTGCTTCCCATTTTGGCTCCTCTGTGGTCCGATTTTCATGAAAAGCTGCCAGAGTACACTTTTAAACAGTAAACCAAATGTACATGTCTCCTGAAAATACTGCAGTGGTTCCCAGTTGCATGTTGCCCAAGCACAAGGCTCCATGGGGTAGGAAGCCTTGCTTGACCCAGCCATGCCCTCACCTCAACTTGCCCTCATTTTCCTGCTCTCTTTGCTCTTTTCTGCTTCAGTGTCTTTTCATCGCTTGTTCTGACTAGAAAGTTTCCACCCTGCTCTGCAAGGAACTGAATTCTCTCATCCTTCAGGGTTCAGTTTAAATATCTTCAGCCAACAGAGGCGTTGTCTGACTACCATGCTCCTTCTCACCACTTCCTCTTTCCCATCATCACTATGAACATAACTTCTAGTCGCAATTTGGAAGTATCCTCTTTATATATCTGCTGTGTGTCTTCATGGCCCCCACCAGCTTGAGTGCCAAAGATCCTGTCTATGTACAACATTGGCACATGGTAGGCAGTCAGTGTAGTCTCTTAAATGAACTAGTACAGAGATGCATATGGCATTTTTAGTCAGAATTAGTCTATTTTTTTACCCCCCCCCCAGATAGTCTCATTTTATTGCCCTCAGTAGAGTGCTGTGTTGTCACAGCTCACAGTAACCTCCAACTCCTGGCCTTAGGCGATTCTCTTGCCTCAGCCTCCCAAGTAGCTGGGACTACAGGTGCCTACCACAATACACGGCTATATTTTTGTTGCAGTTTGTCTGGGGCCGGGTTCTAACTTGCCACCCTTGGTATATGGGGCTGGTGCCCTACCCACTGAGCCACAGGTACCGCCCTTTAGTCAGAATTATTCTTGCAATTATTTTTTTGTTTATGTATTGAGTCTTTGTATATTGAATCATGTTTTAAATCACTAAAAGGGCTTGTGATTTAAAGTGCTGATTTTGTAAAAGTATAGTATACTTCTCTTTCATGCTATTTTAGATTTTTATACTGTCCTTTTGAGTGAAGGACATCTTTTTGTAACACTGGCATTTTAGTATTTGTAAATTATAAACTTTAAAATGACTTGATTCAAGAGATCTTTCAGCAACATCTTTGTGTTTGCAGTTTAAAATTAAAAAAATGGGGAGATATATACTGTGTGTGTATGTATATATATTCATTTTTAAAAACAAATTTGAAGCTACAGTATTGTCCTGTGGCCTAAGATATGTGGAGACTCAGAAACATGGCAGATGATGCCTTCTCTTGTACAAATGAACAGTTGTTTTTTGATAAATAAACCTCTTGTCTAAGTGTAGAATGAAAATTGCATACTGAATCTTCCCTTAATGCTGTGATCAGGTTGCTGATTGAAACTTCCACATCAGGAAATGAAAAGCAAGCATGGTTCCCCGATTTTATGGTAACCTGATTTTATGTACAGATACAGCCATTCAGTCTTCAAAGTGTGGTGAATAGTAAAGGCTGTGTAAAGTTTTCTGTTAGCAAGGACCTGGAATTAGGGGGTTCAGGAGAGAGTGGCCAATGGCAGTCTGCGAGGTTATTTAGGGAGAAGGCATTTCAAAGGTGGAAAGATTCCAGAGAAGAATACAGATTGGTGAGGCAAGTGGGGCTTTCTGCCAGTTCCTTTGTGTGCAGATGGAGTAGACCAGGATGTTGATCAATATTATTCAGAAATAATTTGGCCTTAAATAACATAATTTTAGTGAAAAATTGTCTGGAAAAAACCCAGTTGAATGCTTGCCTATCGAGCAATATGAAAAGATCAAAGTTTTGCTCTAACAATACTAAGGTCCTGGAAGTTTTTATTTTGTTAACAATGGACAAGATATTTTGGCAAATGTGTTCTTACTCCTGGCTTTGGAGTGGAGAGCATCTACTTAGAATCTTGACTGTGCTAAGAAAGTTGTTCTCAATTGATTATCTGTCCGGGCCTGGAGAGCATTTGTTTGCAAGTGTCTTGTGCCTTTTACACTGGTGACACACCTGGTTTTATTTTTTGTTTTCTCTTTATTTCTTCATTAGCACGACTCACAGTTTCCTTTTTGGAGCACTGGCTGAATTGCTAGACAATGCAAGGTAAGTTTTATCTGGCAACAAAGGTTATTGAGGGCATTTCTCAACATAAATCTACTCTAGTGACATTGGAAAGTAAAATGATAATCTCGTTTTATCCCCCATTTGGAATATTTTGTAACTTGATTTTCTATAAAATTGAAGTATTATAGGAAAAAGAACAGATGAGAGGAAGAATTATTCACCCTTTTAAATTTGATTTTATGTTCAAACTTGAAGTACAGGTAAATTGGATCTTTGTCTTTGTGTTAATAATCATGTAATAGCACATACTCATTTGGGTGCTTTTTGAGTTATACCTCATTGTGCACTTTATCTTGAGAATTTACACATGGGTTTGGGAATTTATTGAAATCTATATTGAAGCAAACTGTATAGTGAAAAAAAATAGATGTTGATTCCCACTCTGAGGTGGGAATTATTATCCCATTTCTACACATGAGGAAATTGATGCACAAAGAGATTTGGCAGATTTTACTTTCCCTCCTTTATTAAATGAATGAATGAAACAATTTCATTGGAAAAAAGACAGTTGGCAAATTCAAAATTGGGCTGTCTGGCTACAGAACCTCACTGCTCCATTTCACCATCTTTGACAAAGATATTGATGTTTAAAGAACTTCTTTATATTCTATTCAATAGTGTATTTGTGGGGGCTTGTGAAGAACTTAATTTTTTTAGCTAAATTGAATATGGCATTTGACTTGTTTTGTATTTGTATTGCCCTATGATAGAAGATTTTCCACACTTTTTCTGTAAAAAGCAAAATCTCCTCACAAAATAGTGTACAGCTGTTAGATCAAGGGTCTTAGTAGAGGAACCTAAATTCCTTGCCCTTGGATGATAATTGCATTTCAACTTTTTGCATTTACTCCTCATTTTTGACTTTATCAAGGAGATGATCCTTCTGGGAGTGTGACTACAGAGTGCAGAAAATTAACCAACCATCCAGAAGGTCCTTCCTAGTTAAAACTTACTATCTTCTCCTTTTATGAAACCCACTTTCGGTAGAAATAATGGAATCATGGAAAGGGAAAGAAGAGGAGAAAGAGAAAAAGAACAAAGTTGGTTGTTCAGGAGAGCCAAGAACTCAATATAGAAGGAGCTAATAGAGATAGGCCCAGGAAGGATGAACCCTCATGGTTAGTCTTTCTTTTTTTTTCCGAGTTGTGCCCCACCGCCCCTCCCCACCATGGTTAGTCTTTCTACAAGAGGTTAGCGTTGCTATGTTGCTTCTGTACAAAGCTCTGAAGTGAGCCTTTTCCAATAGTTATTGGTCTTACGTCCTACTAAATGCTACTGAGCATTAACTTTCAGCCTATGACATCTGTAACTCTGAAAGAACATATTTGTCTATTTTGCCAACTGTCTTTTCTCCTCTGAAGTTGTTTCATTCATTCATTCAACAAAAGAGGGCAAGTGAAATCAGAATGTGGGAGAAATAAAACTGGGGACAGTTTGTGCAATCTAGGGTGATTGGGTGATTGAGAAAGAAAAATTGACTTCAGACTCAGGAGAGTAGGGGAAATGTGATCAATATAGCCATTTAAAGCCCATTTGTAACTGGGTTGCCCCTTAGTGAGATCTAGCCTGTCTCATGTTTGTTTGGCTCATAGCAAATGTTTGGTGTGTGTTTATAAAGAAAAGGAAGAAAAAAAGGAATAGTTTATAAAGCTTAAAAAATAGGAAGTGCTACATAAATTATCTGGGTGCTGTGCTTTCCTTGGAAGATTAGAAGTAGCAACCCCCAAGGCCACATTCCTCCATGGGACCAGGTGCTGGAAGTGAGTAGCAAGTGATCTCTTGGAACCAGCCTGTGCTTCCAGCTTTGTCTCATTTCCAGCGTTCTCCCAAGGGCAGCCTGGTTCTCTTGGTTCCTCAGTTTCCATGGACACTTTTTTTCACTATTGCTCTCAGCATTGCACATAATGCTATTTTTCAGGTGCACAGTTGGTCTCATGAAGGAGATCTTTATTAATCCTCACCTTAATATTGAGAAATTATTTTTTAATTATTGTATTTAAGATTTTAATGATTTCCTATAGTTGTGAAAATTAGAACTGAAAAATACTAAAATAATACTATAGGTAGAGAATAAAAAATGTGGTAGTACAGGGAGGGATGGTTAGGGGCCTCCTCCCTATACAGCAGCCATTCAGAGAGAAAGTATCCTGGGCTATAAAGAACGAGGGTTATCATGAAATATCTCAATGTACTGGGAGAGTGGGTTATTTTATGCCTTGATTCATGGAAGCGCTGTGTGAAGAAGTTGTTTCTTTAGTAACTTCCATTTCAGTGCAGTGGCATTTCTTTAGCATCTGTGGTGTACACGGTACTTTGTGCCGTGCATAATTATATAATGGAAATATTGATACCCACTTGTTGTAGGATTGTAAGGATTAGAAGAGAATTTTCCAAAAGTGCTTCATTCAGTGCTTAACTGACACACAGGAAATGCTTAAGAAATGGCAGTGCTAACTCTAGAATGTTTAGAAGGGGGGGCTTACAAGCAGTAGTTAGCTAGAGGGAGAAGCTAGAAGGCACAAACTGATAGATCTGTAGAGCAAATGCAGTATACCTACTGAGGCTTATTTGGGGTAGTTTGGGTTTAGGACTTAACGGATATTTTGAGAGAGACTCAAAGTTCTGTATCAGAGTTGCACTGATTTCGATTGTACTGAGCTTCCCTTTAGACTCCGCCCTCCCTTAACTTAAATACCTTCTTTCTCATTAGCGAAGCCTGCCTTCCCTGTTGCCTTCCTCTTTTTCTTCATACCAATGATATTGCAGCCAGAATCTTTGGGTTCTTTCTCCTTTTCTTTTAAAATTTTTACTTTTACAAATAATTTTAAAAATATAAAAATATCTGTGAATTTTAGGAAGCTGAGAAAACAAGAAAAAAAATTCTTATTAGTAATCTCATCCGAGAGAGCAGGGGTCAGCATACTGTTCTATAAAAAGAGCAGATATTACATTTTTTCACCTTTTTTGGCTATGGGGTCTCTTGAAACTACTGAACTCTGCTATTGTACAATATGTCAATATGTACATAGACCAGTGATTTTCAACCAGTGTGCTGCGGTGAAAGTTTTTAAAGACTATTTTCAAAAGAAGTTCAAAGCATAGTAAGTATATTCTTTTTTAATTCTTTTTGTTTGATAAACATAATTTAAGTGTGCCTCAGTTTAACTAGAGTGCAAATGTGCTGTGAGATAAAAAAGGTTGAAATGTGTAATTGAGTGGGCATCATTGAGTTACAATATAACTATATTTACAAAACAGTAAGTGGGCCAGATTTGGTCTGTAGGCCACAGTTTGCTAACCTCTGATCAAACTTCTATGACCCTTTTGATTTCTTTCCTTCTACATGTGTACATGTATATCACATATGTTCTGTAATAGCACATATTACTTAAAACATATTACTTAGTAACTTGCTTTTTAAATTTTTTGAAGTAATATATATCATAAAAAACAGTCTCTGGCTTGTGAATTATTCCTCATCTTTTTTTTTTTTAGTATTTATATTCATTTTGTTGAGCTTTTTGTGTAACTACCACCAAATTTCATCTCTTCTTTTAAATTTCTGGGTTTTAGGCTTTGTAATATTCTCAAATTATGATTGATCATGGGTCTTATTATACAAAAGCACATTGAAACCTTTTAGTAATTGATTTGGAAGCAATTTAAGTAGATTTTTGTATTGTTTGATAGCAGGTAGCAGGTTATACCTCATTTATGCAGTTCAGATTCATGTAATTTTTTAAACATAATTTCACATTGAAACATTGATATTTTTCTGTTGTTTCCAGAGATGCAGGGGCTGCAAGACTCGATGTGTTTTCAGGTGAGCAGATTTGCTTTGTTCTTTTTGCTCTTATAATGGAAAGCCTGTAGTTATTTTGATCTTATTTTATTTCATGAAATCAAACCACAGTCTATAGATTTTTAATGTAATCTAAGTGCTTTGTGAGTACAGTGGCCCTATGGGGAGCTAGGGAGAGAAAAATAGACTCTAAGAGTCAAATTGTTCACTTGTTAGAAGACCCATTTACAAAATTAGGTCTTTCAGAGTTTTGTGAAAGTATGAGAGTGATTTGGAGCAGTCAATTTATCTGCCATGAGAAACAGTTTTATTTTTAAAAGCTTATTAACTTAATGGTTATTCATAATTAAGCATACATCATTCCCAACCTACCATAGTTTTAAACATGAAAGTGAATGTGTGGTTTGAATGTTTGAGGCCTATAAAATTCTAGACAAATATGTTTTCTTCATTGACTTTATTTGTAGTCACCAAGTATTTATTTGAGTTATAGTTAATCTCATTACAATATGACACTAATGAAATTAGCTTTGTGATCCAGCTCTGTAGTTAACACTACCTGGAGAAATAAGAAGTGCTCATGTAGTAACCCTGCTTCCTTGCCCTGATTCCATCAGCTGTTCTGGAGTGTTGGCTGTTGGTCACAGGTGAGAGGATATTGTCCAGAAAGCACGTCCATATCTATATTTAAAAGCAACTCAGTTTGATTCACTTTTCTGAGTGTTTAAGATCCTAAGCCAGAATAGTC
Source organism: Galago senegalensis (assembly GCA_963575145.1). NCBI lineage: Eukaryota > Metazoa > Chordata > Mammalia > Primates > Galagidae > Galago > Galago senegalensis. The sequence goes on along the minus strand of CAUYTI010160949.1, from coordinate 36,785 downwards.
CTTATAGTTTATGAGGGAGGTAGACTTGGACCACTTGAGATGATTGAGGAAATAATAAATTATGTTCTTGCTCCCACCTACTCTCTATGGAGTTTCTGAAAAGTTTGAGAAATAAAAGAGTCAGCCTTTATTACTGATAAAGTTTAGGGTGGAGTATGTAGCTTAGTGTGAGAGAGCAAGTGGACTCGCTGATCAGATTCCATGATCAGCCCACTCCCCTGCCTTATGGAATCAAGCTTCCCCAGGGAAACTTGTCTGCCTTCAGGAGAAGGGGACAAAACTCAAGCTCTATGCAGGAAGCTCGTTTCCAAGAGGAAAATAAAGGCACTGAACTGAGCCTCCCCCGTTTATTCTTCCTTAGATCACCAGGTAGATGGGTGAGGTCACTTTCACAGGGGAAAGTGAGCAAAGGAGCAGAGTTGGGCCTCTGTAGTGGAGAACAAGTCGTCTTTTATATCTGATTATACATGCAAAATCAGATAAGTGCTCTGGTCTAGGGGAGACTCAAAATGTGGGAACACATAGAGGAAATTATGCCTCACGTTCAGAAGGTAGGCTTTGAAATATGGATATGATTTTGATCAAATAGTCTAGGAAGAAAAGAATATTTCTGCCTAAAGAATTATTATGAGAAAAAGAATATAGGTAGACTAGTTCAGAGATTCATTTATTTATTCAAGAACAATTATTCTGGGTGCTGGAAATAGAGCATTGAGCAAAATGTTAAAGTCTGTGCTCCATGGAACATGCATTCTAGAGGCAGAATATAGATGGATATAGAGAGATAGATAATAAAGACACAACCAAATAATATACCAGGCAATAGTAAATGCTAAAAGAAAAGAAAAAATAAAACAGCACAGAGCACTATGATCAGAGTTTATACAATTTTCCTTGAGGTGGTCCAGGAAGGTTTTTCTAAATAGGGTGATAATACCAGCAAAGACCTGAATGATGTGAGAGTGAACCAAGTAGATTCCTGGAGAAAAAGCACTCAGGGAACAAGGATGAAGTTGAGTTGACTAGCGTTGAGTTAGAGCCAAATGGATGAGTATCTTAAATATTCTAGGTTTTTTTTCTGTAATCAGTGGGCCACAGAAGAAATTTGAGCAATATCATTCCCCTAAGTAGACTTGTCTTCTTTTTCATTTTTAGAAGATACTGTAGCACAGTGGTTTTCAACCTTCCTAATGCCTCCTAATGCCATGACCTTTTAATATAGTTCCTCATGTTGTGGTGACCCTCAACCATAAAATTATTTTTGTTGCTACTTCATAACTGTAATTTTGCTACTGTTATGAATAGTAATATAAATATCTGATATGCAGGATGTATTTAGGTGACCCCTGTGAAAGGGTTGTTTGACCCCCAAAGGCGTCTCGACCCATAGGTTGAGAACCGCTGCTCTAACCACTGCTCTAGCAGCTCTAGCTGCTTTAGCATGCAAAGTAGGCTGGAGAAGTATGAGAGCAGGGGTAGTAGGAAGGTGTGGCTGTGGGAATTACCTAAATGTGAGCTTTCATGAGAATTTGAACGAGGCCAGGTCCTAGAAATGGAGAAGGAAGAGCAGATGTAACGTGCATTTCATTCAGAGCACACTCACTATTGACAGAGGGTTGAGAAGGCTCACATGGAATCTCCAAGCACAACAAACATAATCAGAACCCAAATGTTATATTTTGGGGGGTGTTTACTGGATGCCAGCAGGGCCCGAGAGTGCTCATTTCACCCCACTTTCCCCAAGCACTTGGTGCTATCATAAACAAAGTGGGATCTTGGGCAATTAGAGATGGAAGTGGCACTTCTTTCTTGAGGTTATGTGTATTTTGTGAAAAAATAAGCTTATGGTTTTTGATTTTAAATTACCTATTTTTATCATAACTTTTTTTTATTACAGCAAACCATCATATGGTTATCAACCTAGCAAATTGATTTTCTTAAAAAAAAGAATAAAAAAGACAGAGTCAGCACTTACGCATCATAGAATTGTTCTGGGGCTACATCGTTAGTGTAAGATTGGACAAGTTTTCAGATGATTTACTGAGGTCTCGTATTACTGTCCAATCTTAAATTTCCTTCAAGTAATTTAAGGGCTATGAAATTCAAACCAAATATGTTTCACCTTGTGTTTTAGTAAATGTGGATAAGGATTCAACACACTTTTTTTAGTGCTTATCAGGGGCCAGGCAGTGTGTACATAGTGCTCACTTTTAAGGAATTGGCATTTTTGCATGGTGGCCCATACAAGATGTCGTATGGATCCGCCCTTCTGTCTGTAGAGGGCACATAGCTTTCATTATCTCCCTGAGATAGGCTATGTACCCACAAAATGCAAGAACTATTGAGCTGAAAGTGACCAAATGAGAGAGTTATTAAGGAAGTGCAATTGAGCGGACCAGATAGTGATCTGTGTGTGGGGTGAGGGAATGGAGAACATGATGACAATCCTGAGGTTTGGACTTGGACAGTCTGCCTTATGACAGAGTAAAGTCATTTATCGGACAGGAACCACAAGAAGGAGGTGTACATCTGATAAGGGAGGAGGTGTTTTGTTTTGTATATGTATAATTAACAGGTAATAAAATCTTTTTGTAATTTCATACTTTTAATGAAATGGAAATAATGTCAAATTTCAAGGTGGATAACAGAAAATATTAAGTTTTGAGCTATTATTGCCTCTAATTTGAGTTATTTGCCTCTAATACCCGGTACGGATTTATCAAAAAAAGAGTTACTATAGTATGTGTCTATTAGGCATCCTGGGTCTGTCTCAACCATTCACTAAAGGAATATTCTTTCTGTCAGCTCCTTAGATAAGAAATACATGCCAAGAATTGTAAAATCAGCATAGCTACTGTGCAGGAGTGCCTGAGGCCGAGACTGGTCTTACACCAGGTGGTTCCCAATCCTGAACAACCATTGAAATAAACAGGAGGAACTTTTAGAGAGAAATTCCAATTCCTGAGCCCTATCAGTTAGATTAGAATTTTTCCAACTGATTTGAATGTGCACCTGAGATTGAGAGTTACTGCCTTGCACAGAGAACTCAAGAATTGGATCCCCTTCACTGAGTAGAGAAATGTCAGCCTTACTTAGAGGGAGCAAGTACCTTAAGTGGCGAGGAATATTCTGATACAGAAGTTGAAAATAAGCAGAGGAGAGGACTGGGTAGACAGAAGGAACTGGGAAAATGAGATGGCAGGGCAGATCCAAAGGCTTATAGACATGGAAGTATAATAAATTAGAGAAGGGGATTAGAAGTGGGCACATGGCCATAAAATGATGAACCCAAAAGGTTAGGTATGTCTTTTAGATATTTATTCATGGGCTAGCTTGAACATTATTTAATTTTTAAAAAGTGAGTTCTAGGTGACCTTTGAACACAGAGATTGACATAACAAATGTGCTGGAAATGAATCTTCGGAGACAGAAGGCAGATGGGGAATTGCCTAGAGATGAAGTGGGAGTGATGGAAGGAGCAAAAGGGAGGGGTTTCAGAGGGTCAGGAGGAAAAATTGGGGGTGATACATGTTTTATCACTGCCTTAATTGTGGCAATGATTTCACAGGTACCTATATACACATATATGTTAAAATTTGTCAAATTGTACATTTTAAGAATGTATGGTTTAATGTGAATAAATTACTCCTCAGTAATACTATCATTATAAAAAGAGAGAAATGGGCTAGGACTCGTATATCCAACTATGAAAATTGTTTCTGGAGCAAGTTTACAAAGTGCACACTAAAATTTTAGTCTTATTAGTTGTAGTTACCCGTTTAACAATTTTTTAACCCAAAGATTATGTTATATAATTTAACAGTTATCTCTTAATCACCAAAACTGGCTTCAAATAACTTAGCCATTTTCAAAAATTAAATGTATCTTCAAGAGAGAAATATTTGCTGCCATGAAGAAATACAAATAGGTCTTATGGGAGTTCACTACTTAGAAAGGAGCCTGATGGATTTAATAAGAATGGCCTAGATTTATTTTAGAATCAGTGGCTTTGGTAGAAGGGCCCAGAGGTCCATCAGTTTGATAGGGGTTCCTGGGGTCGCATCATCATCTACCTTTCCCCCGTTCCTAGAGAGGAAATAAAGTTTAAAGGGCCAGTCCAGTTCCAGAGCAGAGCATGTCTTGCTGTAGACATTATTTATTAATGTGTAGATGTTTTATGTTAACTTAAGGCCTTTTTGTTGCATGATTGTCTTTCTCCTGCAGTTTCTTATTAAGTCGTAGCCAAGACACCAGTCTGAGCTCCATCATTGTGCTATAACTCTGTCACTCCATGGCTGCATTTGAGGAAGACAAATAATTATATGAGCAGCATGACTTTCTAACGAACAAATTAAGCCTGATATTTATTAGTAATAACTACTTTCTGTTACAGTGGATAATGAAACCCTGCAGGGTGGATTCATGTTGTGTTTCCTGGATGATGGATGTGGCATGAGCCCTGGTAAGTTAATTATCTAGATATCTAAGTGACTATTATGGGAAACAGTCTGAAAACAGGTAAATTAAGTAAAAATAAATTTAGCTATCTATGCAAAAACAGGTATGGAACTATTAGGGAAAATAAACTTAACTTATTGTTGAACTTTTTAGGTTTAAATATTTCAGCTGGCAGAGTAAAGTTATCCTAGCCATCTAAATCAGGACAAAAAGTGAATGTAAATAAATTTTACCAGAAAAATGAAAGGTAAATGGTACTGTTAGAAAAAATGCATCTAGGAGTGAAAGGAAAGCAGAGTACGGAAAGGACTCTGAGATTATTTTAGCTCATTCTTTAAGTGTTGCTCTCAAGTGCCCCGTGGCATTTTCCTGTGCCTTTCAGCTATTTTTAATTTTCTGCTGTAACCTTGAGGTAGAAGTTACCTCTTCTTGTTTTTAGCAGTTTGCTTTTTCTCTGCATGTTCAAAGGTTTAGTTGCTTTAAATGAATGTTCCCATCATAACAATTATATCTACAATATATTTCATGACTTAACCCTCATGTATTCAAGGTTAGCCCAAGCTGGCACATAATAGGTACACAATATCTGTGTTGTGGACTTGAAATATCCCATTTGATAAAATCTTTGAGATGTTTTAAATATTATATTTCTGAATTCTTTAGTTTTAAAATATGGTGGCAGAATTCAAGTAATATGGAATTGCTCTGGTCAGTTCCCAAGGAAAGGGTGATCATCAATATCATACATTGATATGCTAATTATAAGCTGAAAATATAAAGTAAAGCAGTTATCTTCTTCTGGCTCTGAAATCCCACCTTGAGAATATTTATTAGCAAGTTTAAAAAATACTCCATTATCCCACCAAGTTCTTGTTTTGACTTTGGATCATTTTGATTTTTCCAGGTCATTTTTTTTTTTTTTTTATTGTTTGGGATTCATTGCAAGTACAAGGAATTAGGTTACACTGATTGTATTTATTAGATAAAGTTCCTCCCCAAGAGGTGTGCGGTATACCATGACCCCCATCCTCCACTTTCCTCCCCTCTCTCCTTGCTACCTCATTCCCATACCCCACCCCGGAATTCTTGCTTCTCCATTCTTCTGATGCTTTACTAAGAAGAATATGTTCCACCTCCATCCAAGTTAATACAAAAGATATAAAGTCTCCATTTTTTTAATGGCTGAATAGTATTTCATGGTATACATATACCACAGCTTGTTAATCCATTCCTGGGTTGGTGGACATTTAGGTTGTTTCCACGTTTTGGCGATTATAAATTGAGCTGCAATAAACAGTCTAGTGCAAATGTCCTTATGATAAAATGATTTTTTTTCTTCTGGGTAGATGCCCAGTAATGGGAGGGTTGCATTAGTGGAGCTCTCTCATAGGAAAATCCATACGAGGATTGCCTAGTAATTGCAGGATCAGTTGGGAGGTCTACTTTGAGGATTCTTCATATTTTCTTCCAAAAAGGTTGTATTAGTATTTCCAGGTTATTTTGATTAACAGTATTATTGATCTTTTAGTGTTTAAATGAGAAAGAAAAAAGTTATAAGAAAACTATGCTGGAAAAAAGTCTCATTATTTACTTCTAGCCTGAATAAGTTTATTTCCACGAATTCTGAAAATAAATGACAATATATGTGATACATTTTTAGGGAATTCCTTATGAAAGTAAGCAACTCCTTTTATGTGGCTTATGGACAAAAGACCTAAGTACAGACAAGTGACGAATATTCAGACCTTCAGAAGGATCTCACAGTAGTGAATTTATTTAGTAGTATTAAAACAAAGCACACTATTATTAAGAAAACAATTCTTAATTAGCACTGGAAATAAAGTAGTGATGTTGTAGGAAGATGAAGCCCAATGGAGAGAAAGAACATGCAAACACCGTGTTTAAAAGAGGAAAGATTTTATTCCAGCTAGTGGAGTGATGGTAGACTAGAGTCCAAAATAGCTGTGCTCCCTGACTGGCTCAGTCTTTTCCCTTTTATATCCAGTCAAAAGTAACGGCCCAGAGATACCTTTCTCATTGGTCAGTTGAATCAAGCTGGAGAAGCCAGCTTGGGCATTAACAGAACCACAGGCTTTTACAGAAGCAGAAGCAAGATTTAGTTTCCAGGTCCCAGGAAGTTACGTTTCTACAAATTCCTAAGAGCTGAGTCATCACAGGGTGGACCTTGCAGGTGTGTCCTTGGGGCCTCCTTGAGAAGACCTCTGTTCTCTCAGACCTCACTTTTCCTAGGTATCCTCTCTTAGTAATAAGTAGGAGGAAGAGTTTTTCTGATATTCAAGCTTTGTTAGATCAATCTTGGCTCATAGAAGATGACTGCAGTGATTTCAGGTTTGTTCATATATTTTTTATCTCTAGCCTTGCCCCATTACAATCCATTCCCACACAGCATCATGAGTTTTCTTTTTTTTTTTTAAGTAAGCCTTATCATAAATCATTCTTCTTCCGAAAAGTTCAGTGGTTTCCCACTACTTAACAGTAAAATTCATACTACCAGTGACTCTTCCAAGGTCTTGTATTACTTAGCCCCATAGCCCTCTGTTTTTTTGCCTGCTTCCTTGCTTACAATGCTATAGCTACCCTGGCTGGCCTTTCATTATTTGAAACTCACGTCAGATGTTAACCTTCTGAAACTGGCCTTCCCTGATCATTTTGTCTGTAGGCTACCTCCTATTAATTCTCTATCAAATTGCCCTGGTTTTGTTTTCTTCACTTAATACTCTTAGAAATTATCTTATTAGTTTACCTCTTTACTTTGTTTTTCCTGCATGACAAGATTTCCTTGAGGTCAGTGGCCATGACCAGTTTATTCAGGGTTTTATCTCCATACTCAGAACATCTATCTGATCTCCTTAAATATATAGTATTTCTTTGTATCTGTGGGGAATTGGACCCAAGGCCTCCCTTGGATACCAAAATCCATGGTTACTTAAATCTCTGATATAAAATTGCATGGTATTTGCATATAACTTCGGCATATCCCTCTTTGTACTTTTAAATATCTCTAGATGCTCCATAATACCTAGTGCAATATAAAGGCTATGTAAATAGTTGTTATACTTTGTTTAGGGAGTAATGAAAAAAGTCAGTATGTACAGACTCTGTATAGAGGCAATTTTTAAAAACATTTTCATTCCGAGGTTGATTGAATCTATGAATGTGAAACCCATGATATAAGAGAGCTGACTGTGATATCATTAAGAAATATTGATAATTCTTGTCTCTGGGCTGACCCAAGAGCTGTGGACTTGTCCTAATGTCCAGAGATAAGTGAGAAGCTTTGACAACTGGACCTCAGGCCATTGTCAGAGACCCTTTCTAACAACCTTAAGTCTTTGTCAATTGCAGAGGAAGCTTCAGACATCATTTACTTTGGAGCATCTAAAAAACGGCTGTCTACCTTGAAGTTCATTGGGCAATATGGTAATGGTCTTAAAAGGTGAGCATCTTTTTTTCCCTCAAAGCATATATAATTGAAACTCGAAGAATACATAGAATGATGCAGGCATGTAAAGATTTAGAAAGATTATAAATTCGAGGAGGTATTCCTGCCTTTTTTTTTTTTTTGAGTCAGAGTATCACTCTGTTGCCCTGTGCCACGATGTCATAGCTCATAGCATAGGTAGCTCATAGCAACCTCAAACTCTTGGGCTTAAGCGATCCTCTTGCCTCAGCCTCAGACTTGAAATATTACCAACACCTGGAAGTAACTATCCAAGGTAATGGGTACCTCCAAGACCCTGATTTGATCACTATACATTCAATCTATGCAAACAATACATGTACCTCATAAAAATATAAAACACTATGTATGGATAAAATAAAACATATACCTCTGAATGTTAGAGCTTTGTTGCGTCTCTATGTTCTTTTGTTTCTCAAAGCACATTTTAGCATAGGTGTTATGTCTACAGCTTATTTTTAAATATACTGAATTGAAATTTGAGGACATGAGGTTTACCTGTACAGCTCTACTGGGGTCCAACAATTTGTTCTTTGAACCTTAGGTAGACCTTATCTTTAGCAACCATGTCTCTCTTTTTTTTTTTTTTTTTTTGAGACAGAGCTTCAAGCTGTTCCCCTGGGTAGAGTGCCATGGCATCACAGCTCACAGCAATCTCCAACTCTTGGGCTCAAGTGAGTCTCCTGCCTCCGCCTCCCAAGTAGCTGGGACCACAGGCGCCTGCCACAATGCCCAGCTATTTTTTGGTTGCAGCCGTCATTGTTGTTTGGTGGGTCCGGCCTGGATTTGAACCTGCCACCTTAGGTATATGTGGCTCGCGCCTTGGCCACTTGTGCCACAGGCGCCCAGCTGCAACCATGTCTCAAGAGAAAATGTGGGGCTAGAAATTCTTCTGCTCTGCTTTGAGAAAGAAAAATACTTGTGCCCTTTTGGTGACGGATCAGCAAAATGGGTTGTCAAAAAGGACATTCTATTACAGGACATAGTAACAGCCCAAATGTTGCTTTTTTTTAGTGTTTGAGATATAAACCATTATGTTCTTTTCTAATACAGTGGGGCTATGAGAATTGGAAAAGATTTCATTCTTTTTACGAAGAAGGAGGAGACGATGACCTGTGTACTTTTTTCTCAGACATTCTGTGAGAGAGAAGGTCTTAATGAGGTAAGATTTGAGGTTTCCCTTCCATTCCCACAGCAGTGGCATTGCATTTATTTACCACCTCAGGTGGTGAGATCTATCATGGATTCTTTCTAATAGGATTTATAAGTTTAGAAGTGTATTTGGTAATAAAGGTGAATTCCAGAAGAAAACTCCATTTGCTAATCCAGAGGCATTTTATTTATTTGAAATGCCTGAGTTTTACTATTAGGAATGTCAGTTATAATTCAGTATAACAGATAATTGTTGAGGACCTACTGTCTGCCTAGTACTGGATAAACTGTGGAAGGTAGAAAACAAGCAGATCATGTGACAATCAAAGGTTTTCAGCTTTGTCACAAAATAAGGCAGATACGTATGAATTGGATAAATAATGAAATGGGAGTGTTTAAAAAGAATGCTGTTCCATGAGTCTGTGTGTAGTCACTTTACCAAATTGTCAAAATCAGTGATATGGATGGAGAGATTAGAGAGCCTCACATGTCCAGTCAGGGAGCATTTGCAGCTGGAAAGCTGGGTATATGGCAAGAAGTGGCCCCAGCAAGTCTCAGACCTGGGGGTACGTGTGGGGTTGGAGGGACAGTGTGGAGGTGTGGGACTGCCAAGAGGAGTGGGGAAAGGTGACAGGAGCAGTCAGCAGGCAACAAATAGTTGAATGGGAGCCTGGTATGAGAAAAAGTGATGCTTTAAACATTTGTGTTGCATTTCCTGCATGTAAAGGGTGTGGAAAAGTGGGCTAGTGCTGAGTTACAGGTTTCCTAAGTGAGCCAATCCCTTGTTTTTCCTTTTTTCTATTTTAAATATTCTTTTCTTCTTACTTGCACTCAGAATCCTAGGATACCTTTTTTTCCCTACTAGCAGCAACCACCTCTTTTTTTTTATTTCCACAGAGGCAGCCTCTCACAGCAATATAAGCCTATTCTGTTGATACTTAGCCTGTATACCTCCAAGTAGCATGCTTATATTGCTCTTTCTTGATGTTACTTAGACATTATCTATTACCTTCTTACTATAAAAGAGCATTTGTCTATCTTTTTTCTTTGCTCCTGTCATACGTGTGTAACCTTCCAATCTTTCACCCTCAACAAGCTCTGTTGTGTAATTTTTGTTATGCCAATATTCAAGATTTACATTTAAGAATATATAAATACTATTCACCTTATACTGTTATTTTTCCCATTCACACACAACTTTTTAATATTTCCTTTGCAATTAATGCTGTTGAGTTTTGTGTGTGTCTGTTGACTATTGCTGAATATTTGCTTGGCCACACTCCTGCTTTCGTGGTTGATGTTCACCTGCCATCCTGGGGTCTGCCTTGCTGTCATCCTTGCATTTCCCTTCTCCTCTTACGTGGCAGATCTCAGATCCCCCCTTTTTTATTTTTGAGACAGAGTCTCTTTCTGTCACCTTGGGTAGAGTGCTGTGGCGGCAATAGCTCACAGCAACTCAAACTTCTGGGCTTAAGTGATCCTCTTGCCTCAGCCTCCCGAAACTAGCCTGGATAGTTTTTCTATTTTTAGGAGAGATGGGGTTTCACTCATGGTCAGGCTGGTCTCAAATTCCTGAGCTCAAAGGATCTACCTGCCTGGACCTCCTAGAGTGCTAGGATTACAGGTGTGAGCCAGGTGTTCCAGGCCAGTCCCAGCCTTTCAGGGGAGGGATTCTGAAATGTAAATCAGTCTGGCTCTTTTCTTTTCTGGCATGGATTTTGAATTGCTTTTCTTGTTTGTGCTGTCATATGCTTTTCAACTTCTAAAATATTGATTCTGTTTCCTCTGCCATTCTGCCCATCTCTCAAGAGGAAGCTGAAGTACACTCCATCTGTCCCCACATTCCACAATGAAGTGTTTTTAAAGTCCTGTGTGTACACATTTGTTATGTGTCTCTTATACAGCTAGAATACAGGAGGAAAATAAACTTTTAAGTGTATACTTTGTAATTTGGATGAAGAGTGGAATGAATTAGGATCAGACAAAATAATGATGTTTTATAATAAATTGTGTGTGTTTTATAATAAATTGATGTGCATTTTTTTGATAGGTTGTAGTTCCAATGCCTTCATGGTTAACAGACACCAAAGAATCTGTCACTGATGATCCCCAGAAATTCTCAACAGAATTGTCTATAATTTACAAATACTCCCCATTTAAGACTGAAGCTGAATTGATGCAACAATTTGATGTTATCTATGGAAAATGTGGTAAGATCATCAAAACTCTGTAATTTCAGTAAAAGTTTTTTTTCAGTGTTTTATGAAAGACAACTTTACATATGGTTTCATATTTTTTGTTCTAATAATCTCATGAGGAATCTCACATGGGGACAGTTACTCATTTTATCCACATGAGCTTTGTCTTGAGAGAATCCAAATGTGAGTTACTGACACTAGGAGAAAGTTTTCTACTTGTATGAGCTTGGTGGACTGGATGACAGAGAGATGATACAGGCTCTGACCATAGGGGCAAAACAGTCCCTCTGTCAGATAGCAAAGTTAGGAGGCGCTTAACTTTGGAGTGAAGCATCTGAGATAGGGTGATCTCAGGCTTCTCAGCAAGTTAGCAACTTATAAAATAATGAGTCTGTGTTTCTGTTGCAGACATTTTTTGCCAGATTAAAATATTTTTCCCCCATTCTTTCCACTTCCTCCAGTTTTCTGTTCAACATGTAGAATGTACTGTTGTCTACTGACATTTTCCAGTGCGAATCTTTCTCCCCACATCCAACCATTTTTCATATCTAGAAACACAAAGAAGTCTATGCTTTAGAGAAAGCTATGTGATTCATGCTTTTTGTAACTCTTTGATTTATGTAATATTTATAATAAAATTTTGAAAAATGTTTCTGACTACTTATTTTACTTCCAAAATTTCCTCTCTTGCTTCTGGCATTTTATTTAAGAGTGATGTTTAAAGTCATCTCTTTTTCATTGTCATAGAGGAAAAATAGTGACACATAAATATTTGTTATGTAACATATACACTATGAATTTTAAAGACAGTTAATGTAATCTCTCAATTGACTTCTAATTGTGGAATACACAAATACTAGTGAAGGGTTTCCTATTTCCTGAGTAATTTCCCAAATGCTTAAAACAAGGTAAGTTATTTAATCCTTAGAACACCTCTGTGTGTTAGGTTCCCCTTGAACTCTATTGTATGTATATTAGAAAAATTAGGTTTTAAATGGTTAGCAGGCTTACCTGAGGTCACTGCACTAGTAAATGATTGATCCAAGATTTAGACACAGGCATTTAGGCTTCAAAGTCCAAGTTCTTAGACACTATGCTATTCTTCCTTTTGTTTAAAGACTATTTAAAAAAGTATAATTAGTTGTCCTTTTTTCTGACAACCCTGTTTGTCTTCAGGTCATAATACATTTTGTAGATGATTTGGACCTTTTTGTTAACGATGCTCAGAGCAGGGGTCAGCAAATTATGGTCATAGGTCAAATGTGACCTGTTTTTGTAAATAAGATTTTATTGAAACACAGCTGCACTCATTCGTTTATGTATTCTTTATGGCTGCTTTCATGTTACAACGGCATAGCTGAGTTGTGAGTAGTTGCAACAAGAATCACATGGCCTGCAAAGCCTGAAATATCTACCATCAAGGCCTTTACAGAAAAGTCTACCAATACCTGCTGTGGAGTCTAAAAACAAGACTTATACAGATTTTTAGAACTCATCTTTGTTCTTGTATGTGTTGATTTCAGTTCTACCAATGAGAGCTTTACCTATAATATGAGCTTGGCTCAGCCTCATAACAAATTTCATATGCCAAAGTTAAGAATCCATATTGAAAGACTTACAGAGAGTTGACTCATTGTAAGAGGCACCTTACTGTAGAAATTCAACACTTTTTGGCACAGAGTGGGATTTTCTATAATACATATATCTTGGCTTGTACAAAGACTTACCCAAACGCATTACTTACTAAAGGAAAAAGGAAAGTTCAGTCTATAGCCGACTCAATTCCGTATATGAGACAATCACACAGTGCCTAGTATTTAATGTATTTAAGTTACTGACAAGTCTATTTTCTATCTATTTTCCTGCCAGGCACTTTGCTGGTTATTTATAACATGAAGCTTCTGCTTAGTGGAGAACCAGAATTGGATGTTACAACTGACAAAGAAGATATATTGATAACAGGGGCTCTTGAGGGGTGAGTATGCACTCCTCAGCAGTAGGGTGTCTCTCCACAATGTCAGTGAGCCGGAGTTAAGAGCTGGCATGCCAGTTGGGACCACTCGAAATAAGACTTCTAAAGTTCTCTCATACCATTACCCCAGTTTTACAGATTTTAAAACTGAGAAAAAATCACAGTTTATTATTCATTATAGATCATTAAAAATGGATAAGCATTAGGATAGTGTGAAGCAAAAAGGAACATGACCAAAATGGCATTATCTGTCCAGAGTGGCCCTATGAACTGCATATTTTCAGTTTATAAATAAATAAATGAATTTACACATTCATTCATTCTTGGCTATGAGGGATACACAAGAAACAAATGAGAATGTGCTGAGAGAGGTCTGTGTGAAAAAGTGTAGAGAAAGAATAAAATAGTGACAAAAACTAGGTTTCTCTGAAATAACCTTGTAACTTATTTAAGTGATAGCATCTTTCTAGTAGCCACATTAAGCAAAGTAAAAAGAAATGGATGAATTCAATTTTAGTAATAGTTTTTTATTAATCTAGTATATCCACAATACTGTGTTTCAATATGAAAAATATTAATATATTAATGAGATAGCTTACATTCTTTTTTTTTTCCATATGGAGTCTTTGAAACCTGTGTGTGTTTTACACATAGAGCACATATGAATTTGAACTAGTGCCCAGTAGCTGCAGGTGGTCAGTAGCTACCAAATTCAACAGTATTAAAAGTATTAAAACCCAAGTAAGGGCGGTGCCTGTGGCTCAGTGAGTAGGGCATGGGCTCCATATACTGAGGGTGGTGGGTTTGAACCCGGCTCAGGCCAAACTGCAACAAAAATAAAATAGCCAGGCACTGTGCTGGGCACCTGAACCCAGCTACTCAGGACACTGAGGCAAGAGAATTGCCTAAGCCCAAGAGCCAGAGGTTGCTGTGAGCTGTGATGCCACAGCACTCTGCCAAGGTGACAAAGTAAGACTATCTCTTTAAAAAAAAAAAAAGACCCAAGTAAATACATCAATTTAAAAGAGAATTTTTTACTTTCCCTTTGAGGTGAAATTTAGGAAGATCTTTCCCCAGTTAGAATACTTAATGTTTGGATTCTCTTCTTTTTTCTGATATATATTATACACATTTTATTTATATATCACCTCATAGGGAAAAGGAAAAAAAATGCTTTTTTAAATTGATGTGTTAACTTGGTTCTTTTTTTTTTTTTTTAACTTGGTTCTTAATACCTTAGTACCATACTAAGGTATTAATACTATAATATACATATTATATTCCAATATGTGGAATTCCATAGGCCAGTCTAATTGTTGTTCTACAAATGCTGGGAACCCATTTTCCAGAATTAATATGTCAGCATCAGGAAAGAGGCCTAGAATTGGCATTAGCACCTTCACTACTATCTTCCCATTTCCCGCTGGCCCTGCCATTCTACTTGCCACCTGGTTCTAAAATCAGTGTTTCATGCTATTTAAAAGCTTTGAGTACAAGTATATCTCTCTATAGCCTTTTAATCTATTCAGGTTGTTTTTAGTATGGTGTGAAGTGTGTGTGCATGGAGGGTGAAGGATTAATCTAATATTTTTCTTATTTACATTTATGAAATAGTTCAGTTTTTTCTACTTTTTTAAAATGAATCATTAATATAAATTCCCACCGTACATGGATTTGTTTCTAGATTGGGATCCTTTCCCTTTCATTGATGTATTTTTTCTTTTTTTCCCCATTAGAACATAATTGCTATAGCTGTTATAATCTATTTTTATATTTAAAAGTGCAAGACCCGTGTCCTTCCTTCATTGTTCTCTTAAAAATTGTTATTGGACATTCTGGCAAACAAACATTCTTTTCTATATGAATTTTAAAATCACTTTTTAAAACATTTTATTATAAAAATGATATTCTTAGGATTTTGATTGTCCATTGAATTTATAATTAATTGGGAGACAACTGACACATTTATCTGTTGATTCTCTTTTAATATATTTTTTTAAATTTCAGATTAATATAGGGGTACATACACTTAGGTTGCTTTTGAGGGTTAAAATCCAAGTTGTGGTTGTGTTTTTCACCCAGGAATTGTGCAATATATCCATGCAAGGTACCCATTAGGCAGGAATTTACCCAACCTTATTAATTTAATTTAATAGGAATTTAATTGAGTCACGATCTCATGTTAGCATGAAGTTGTAGTATTAAAACGCTTGTTTTTCTATTCTTGTGGCCCTTCACTTAGGAGAATGTTCTCCAAATCCATCTAGCTTGTTAAAATAGACACAAAATCTTCATCTTTTTATGACTGAATAGTATTCCATGATATGTATATTTCCCACAGTTTATTAATCCATTCATTTATTAAAGGATTCTAGGTTGTTTTCACATCTTTGCAATTGTGAATTGTGCTGCTATAAACACTTAGGTGCAAATGTTCTTATGGCAAAATGTCTTTCTTTCTTTTGAGTAGATACCTAGTAATGGGATTGCAGGATCACTCCCAATCAGATCCCAACAGTAGGTCTACTTTTATTTCTTTGAGGCATCTCTATACTTTTCTCCGTAGAGGCTGTACTAGTTTTCAGTCCTACAAATAGTCCATGAGTGATCCCTTCTCTATGCACCCATGCCAACATCAGTTGCTTTAAGACCCTCATGGGGATTAGCTAATACTTCAAAGTGGTTTTTATTTCCATTTCTCTGATAATTAGGGATGATGAGCATTTTTGCATGTGTTTGTTGGCTACTTGTCCTCATGAGAGATATTTCTGTTCTTATTTCTTGCTCAGTTTTTAATGGGAGTATTTGATCTTTTCTTGTTGATTTGAGTTCCTTGTAGATTCTGGTTATTTTGATTCTCTGTTGAATTTATAATTAATTGGAAGCGAACTGATGCATTTTTATGTTGATTCTTATTCTAGTCTTTCATATAGTTGAGTGGAGATTTATAACATTGTAATATATCATAGTAATTAAGAGCAAGACTGAAGAACTGGGAGAAATTTATACTTCTACAATCTGTGTTATCAAAATAATGTTTAATCTCACAGAACCTCAGTTTATTCATTTGAAAATAATACTAGTATTATGTCACAGAGTTATTGAGAGTAAGAGATAATGTGACATAAAATGTGTTATGAACACTACCTAGCACATAATACACACTTAATAACTGCCAGCTATTCTTACTTCCTCATATATGTCTTGTATCTTTTTTGATAAGTATATATTTAGGTATTTTATGATTATTCTTGGCATTCGGATGTGATTTCTTTTTTCTCATTGCTTTTCTGATTTGTTACTATATTCAGTGGAAAGTCATTGACTTTCAGCTATTGACTTTATATCTAACTACTTACTAAACTCTTTTATTCTAATAGTTTTCAATATTTAGAGAAGACCAGATTTAGTCTTGTCATTTGAAAATGGTTTTGTGTTTTCCTTTCTATTACCCATACTACTTTTTGCCTTTTTTTTGTTCTAATTAATTGACTAGTTAAATAGAAGTGATAATAGCAGGTATGTTTCTTTGCTTTATTTTTGTCTTAATGACATTCTTTTATGTTTGACTAAATGTTTGACTAAATTATATTTGATATTTGTTCCAGTTCTTATTCTGTTGATCAGTGGCATTTGTGAAATTGAGTCTAGTCTATAGGGTACATTTTACTTTATTTTTCACATGATGAAATTGGGGTTAAATTTTCATGTCCTTTGACATCTGTTGAAGTGATTTTAGTTTTTCTCCTTTAATCTGTCAAAGTATTATGTTATTATAGTAGAGTTGATGTTGAATCATCCTTGCATTCTTCAGGTAAACCTAACAAGATTGTGATATATTATTATTTTTAAATACTGTGTTCATTTTGTTAGTATTTTATTTAAATTTTGGTTTTATACTTGTATATAGGACTGGGTATAATTATACTTTTATTATTATTTCCTTAGTACTGGTGCATAAATTCTATGATAGCCTCATAAAATGAGTTAAGAATTTTTTCTTTTTTTTTGGAGACAGAACCTCAAGCTATTGACCTGGGTAGAATGCCATGGTGTCACAGTTCATAGCAATCTCAAACTCTTGGGCTTAAGCGATTCTCCCACCTCAGCCTCCTGAGTAGCTGGGACTACAGGCGCCTGCCACAATGCCTAGCTATTTTTTTGGCTGTAGTTTGGCAGTCCCAGGCTAGATTTGAACCCGCCAGCTCTGGTTGTATGTGGCTGGTGCCTTAGTTGCTTGAGCTACAGGCACCACCGAGTTAAAATTTTTTTACCTATTTCTGTGGTTGAAAGAGTTTATATTAAAGAAGTATTTTGTTTGCCAATAGATTTGGTAGAGCTCCCTTGAAAATATTATAGTCTTAATAATTTTTCCACTATTTTCATTACTTTTAATTGTGCTATAATTATTCAGATTTTGGAATTCTTTTGGCTTAAGTTTATCATTTAAAATTTTTTAATAAAAAATTCATTTTATTTAGATTTTCCCATTTGTTTATATGGAATTGTTACAAAATTTTAGTTTTCCTCTGATCCTATAGTTTTTATTAACTTTTTTTATTATTATATATTTTGCCTTTTCTTTCTTTTTTTTATAACTAAAAGTTATGAATTCTTTTTATTAAGTCTACTGGGATTATTTTTATTTTGTATTTATTATATCTCCCTTGGAGTTGTTTATTATTCTTTTTCTATTTCCTTGAGGTATCTTTTACTCATTGACTTTAAATTTCATTTTCTAATCTAAAAAATAAAGTCCTATTTCTCCCTTTGCATTTTGGCTATATTTTACTGGTTTTTTATTTCTTGCAGGTTTTTTTTTTTTTTTTTAGCTGGGGCTGACTTTGAACCCGTTACCGCTGGTATATGGGGCTGGTGCCCTTCTCCTTTGAGCCACAGGCACCGCCCCTGTTGTTTATTTCTAAATATCTTATAAATTTTATTTTGATTTCTTTTTTAATCAAGACTTGATTTTTAAAAATGTTTTAAATCTCTAGAAGTTCCTAGGTTTGTTTTATGAGAGGAAGAATTAGATATCCTTTTATCATTGTTTCATTGTATTGTGATCAGAGAATCTAGTCTATGTTATATTTGCTATTAGAAATTTATTCAGATTTTCTTAGGATCTATGTCTTAAACATTTAAAAAATGTGAATCTCTGATAAAAATAGAATTATATTCATTTCTTTTATGTAAAGATTTTAAGTTACTATAATCTTTTATGTCTTATTTTATTCTTTTTGATCAATTTCTGACAGCAGTATGTTAGAACCTTCTACAATGTTTATGGCTACATCTATATTTCTTGCCACTAGTTTTTGCTGTGTATTTTGAGTCATTAGATTGGTGACTTAAGTATTACCTTAAGTGAACCTTTTATTAATGTATCACATCCCTCTTAAGTCTCAGTTACTACTTCTACTTTGTTCCTGTTATCTAATTTTAGTGTCTCTATACTTACTTTCTTTTGTTTAACATTTTCCTGCTCTATATTTTGCTACTGCTTTATTTCTAACAGTGATATTTTGGGTTTGATTTATCTCTTATAAACAGCATATAATTAGATTTTTTTGCTTGGTGTCAGGTGCTTCTGTATTTTATGTAATTCACGTTTATTGTGATGTCTACTGTAATTGGCTTACTCTGCTTTCTTATGTTTTATATTTACTTTGCTCTTTTTCATTGTTATTTGTTTATTCTTGGTTTTTTACGTGTTTGTTTTATTTTGTTCTGCTTCATTTTTCCATTTTTCCCTTTGTGAGATTGGTTGAGTTGTGATTTTTTTTTTCCTCCAAGGGGAAAAGTTACTTTTTTCCATTTTAATCATTTTCAAATAGTTGTCCCATTATGATCTTTCAGTGGATTATCTTTACTTTTTTTTGTGTGACAGGGTCTTACTCTATTGCTGGGATAGAATATAGTGGTGTGATCATAGGTTACTGCAACCTTATACTCTTGGGCTCAAGTGATCCTGCCTCAATGTTCCAAGTAGTTGGAACTATAGGCACACCTCACCGATCCTGGTTTATTTTTCTGTTTTTGTAGAGATAGGTCTTGCTCTTGTTCAAGCTAGTCCGAAACTCCTGGCCTCAAGCAATTCTCCCGGTTTAGCCTTCCAGAATGCTAGGATTATGGGTGTGAGCCACCGCTTCTAGCATTATCTTTACATTTTTAATAAGCATTTCTAAATTTAAAATTTTATTATCAAACTATAGAAGTAATTAGCATTTATATTATCTCGCAAATAAGGCAAGGCTATAGAATACTATTGTACATTTCTCTTTAGGTCTATCTTTTAACATTATTTTATCTAAGATTTTAGTTATACATTTTAACAATATTTTATCACATCATGCTTAAATAATTATTTAATCTATCAGATTTTGTTGTGCCTGGATTTTTCCCCATCCCCCAAGAGTTAGTCCGAGGCACACTCTGATGTAAAGATCATGAGGCAAGCTTTATTCAAGCCTGGGCCTGGACTCTCCTGGTGAACACACTGAGGAAGAGCCCCGCCCTGGATGTGCAAACAGTTTTATAGGGTACAGAGAACAAGAAGGGGAGGGGTAAAGTACGGGTACAATTTTGATTGGTTGCTAGGGGCACAGGCAGATTACAGGTTAGGCATTAGCTCCTGATTGGGCATAGGTTTCGTGCCATGGGGTGGTGCTATCTTTGAGATGGGTGGGGGACGTTATGCTGACTCATTGGGCCTAAGATGGCAGCGGTGGCCGTCATTAAAATGGCATGGGCTTGGCCTTCACAATTTATTTATTGTCGGGAACCAGCCTGGGAAAGGGAGTGAACCAGAGTGGAATGGGTGGGGAATAAGGAAAATACAGCACAAGAAAAGACGCAGAAACAAAGGATGGGATTGGGAGGACTGACTGAACTGATGGCTATAGCTAGCACCAGAGCACAAAATCAGCTTTATTTTATAGTATCTGTAGGGGGTTTCCCAGGGGGAGATAGCATAGACAATATGGGGAAATAGCATAAACAAAAACATAGTTTTGGTCTTACAGTACAATAGGAAAATGTAAATAACTTTAACACAGACAAACCATCTTCTTAATGGTTTCTACTCGACTTTGTTGACATATGACCAGCAGCAAGAAGAGAAAGATCATGAGGATCCCAGTAAAGTTAACAAAACAAAGGAAGAACTATGTGACTTAGTGGTTCCTACTTAACTTTGTTAGCATATGACTAGGAGAAAGAAGGGAGCGATCTCAAGGATCTCTGCATAGTTAACTAGACAAAGGAAGGGCTACATGAATTCTTGTAGAGGGAGCATGAAGAAAGGAGTATGGCTGTTTTGGGAACAGAGGAGAAGCAGTTCATTCTCTGAATGTTCCCCAGGCTGTGAGGGCCCTGCCAGTTTCACAGCCCGCTCTCCAGAATTTATTTTGTTTACTACTGTATCTTCAATCCTGTATCTGATTTATTAGTTCATTTGCTGGATTATATCCTTTCAGAGTATGTTAAAACATTTGTATCTTTATAAGTGCCTTTATTTTTTCCTTCTACTTAAGATTTTGTTTGTTTCCCTTGGAATTTATAGCTTCTTTGATTTCTTGAATTCATGTTGTTAATGATGAGTCTGATACAGATGTGATTACTGAATTTTGGTAAATTACTCATATTTTCCCTGGGAGAATTTTTATGATTTTCTCTTAACTTTTAATAATTCTCACTGTGTCTTCTGTTGGTTGGTCTTGTCTGTTTATAATTCTTTTTTTTTTTTTGGAGATAGAGTCTCACTTTATCACCCATGGTAGAGTGCCGTAGGGGCACAGCTCACAGCAACCTCCAGCTCTTGGGCTGAGGCAATTCTTTTGCCTTAGCCTCCCAAGTAGCTGGGACTACAGGTGCCTGCCAAAACACCTGGCTTTTTTTTTGTTGCAGTTTGTTTGGGGTGGGTTTAAACGCACTACCCTCAGTATATGGGGCTGGTGCCCTACTCACTGAGCCACAGGCACCGCCCTGTTTCTAATTTTTCATACATAGCAATTGGAGAAGTCTTCTAAATTGCTTATTTCATATTGGTTTGTCTTCAAGATAAATCTAGATTCAAACATTGATTGCCTCTATTGTTATAATCCTTCCCAACATCATGTCTCACCTAGATTATTGCAGTAGTTCTCCTGCCGGTCCATCAGTATCCCTGCTTTCACCCTTACCCCTCACTAGTTCCTCGAACAAACTTTAAAAACCTCTGTATATAAAATTCTCCAGTGACTTCCCATTTCACTCAAAGAGAAAGCCTAATGTTTACAGTGTTCTGTAGTAGACAGCATCATTTTGTTACCTATGATATCTCAGACTACCTTTCCCTCCTTCCACTCCTCTGTGAGCTCACAGACCTGCTGAATAGTCTTCCTTCTTAATAGGATTTCAGCAGAAGATTAATAATGTATTTTCAGCCTACCAACCTGATTCTATCACTGCCTTTATTTTTCAAAAAGTATTTATATAATAGCTTGGTCTGTCAGCAATGACATTAGGGCCAATTGGATAGGTGGGGTATGTTGGCTGCCTAAGGTCATATAGTTTATTCTGTGTATAGTGAGGTAAAATACATGCACTAGATCCTTGAATTCAGCTCTGTGAGAGCAAAAAGAAGAGAACAGAACCCTAAGTTTATATGTCATGAAGTGGCTTGAGTTCTGTTGGGATCATTTTTACTCTAATGATAAGTTATGTTATCTATAAAATGAGACTATAACATCATCTACTTCACATAAATTCTGTAGATTAGAATAGGCACAGAACTAGACACATGGGAAATCTCAGTGCATTTTAGGTTCCCTCTTCCCTACCCTACTTTTTCCTATAACACCTCTTTTTAGCACTTACTCTCATGTTCAGGAAACACACTTAGTGTGTGGTACATAGCAAGCAACACATTAATTAAATCTAGATAAACTTAATTGAATGCCAATGTCTGGTTAATTTTCTTTCTTCTTTTTTTTTAACACTAATTTTCTTTATTTTTTTCAATCTTATGGGCCATACTTATTTGATGATTATTCTTTTAGCAATATTTTTGGGACATAATTTTATCTTACAGAAGTTCCACCTTTCTGGTGTAGGGTCCCCTTTTACCTTGTCAAAAGCCATCCGGCCATCAGGTGACCTACTTGAAGACCAAGCTCCAAGATCATAATTCTCATGAGGTCCTTTTCTGTAGTCCTCTGTTTGGTCTGTCTGTCTCCTATTTCCCCCAGAATGTATGATTCTTTCTTAGACACTTGTTCAGGGACTAAGTCCCCTGTCTGTCTCCTATTTCCCCCAGAATGTATGATTCTTCACCGTGTCATTGTTTCCTCTGCCACCTGTCTTCCCTTAGCCCTGACCTTCTCCCAGTCCTGCAGCTGCTCTACAGTGGTGACTGTTTTTCAAACTGTTCTGTACCTTTAGCGCCTAACACAGTGCCTGATGGAAGGTGAGCACGCACTGCTTGGTTATATTTCATCGTGCCAATGAGGCGATGGGTATTTTTCTATTTTTCCAAGCTGTCACTCAATAATTTTCCACTGGCCAAATGCAAAACTTGAAGCTAGAGGAAGAGCCATAAACAGGCACAGTTCTGGTACCCTAGGGGTTTACAGCCTAATTTTTAGGGAACCATCAAAGTGATCCATTTCTGACAAATGAGCAGTACGTCTCTCATTAGAAGATGAATGGTAAATGTTTTATTTGAGGGCAGGGGAGGCCATTAAAATTATTTAACTTTTATCTCCCAAGTGCTTCCCCAGAGCTTCAGAAGGGAAGCCAAATATTACTTTCAGGTGTGCTGCCTTCAATATTTGATCTATAACACTTCTTTTCTGAGATATCAAAACCAGAGTAACCACTGGCAGTGCCGGTTGCATCTCTGAGTTGTGCACAGCTTTTCATCTGCTTATTTGACTAGCTGAATGTTGACTACAATTGGTGACTTAGCTGAGGCTACTCCTCTATACCACCACCACTTCCAGAGGGTGCTAATTATAGTGTCATTGTGCTACCAAAACCAGGCTTTCATCCTTTAGGAAAATACTTCTGTCTCGGTCCTGATCTTGATATTTTCTTTCATTGTTGTGGCCTGACATTGCCTTTAATCCTCTGTATTGCACACTTGTTCTTCTCCTAGACAATCTACATTGGATTCATTATTCCTATATTTTAAATCAGGGATGTTGTATTAACAGCAGACAATTATGCTTTGTTAATATTTTTCAGAGTTCACAGTCTGAAGTATCTGGAGCTCTGTTTTCTATAGTTTAAGCTATTTGTGCTATGAGACACATTTATTGAAATACTGACATGTGGGGCCCGTGGGCCATAGTTTGAGGATGCCTGGCTAACCTTTTATGCAAGCTGTATAGATTGCTAGGTACCACGTTTACCAATAGAGATTTTAGACATTTAGTATATTTTCATTCATTGCCTTGCTAAAAGAAAGAACAGACTGCTGCAACTTTGAAATTAGTGTATCTTCAACTTAGCTTTGAAAAGTTATGTGACGTTGTTGATGCTAATGTTCAAACCTGTTTGCGAAGTCATCGTCAGCACATGCACAGACCGGCAGACCCTATCAGATAAAACATCTTCTCTGCGGATAACTATCAAGCTACCTCTTCCTCTCTTCTCTGAAACTCACTCCTCGGAGTCCTGTCTTACTACTGTAGCCCACAAACTGTCTTGCTCAAGTGCAGCAAGTACTTGGTGCAATGCCTGTTCTATTCTGGACTTGTCTTCCTGCCCCAGATCACAGCAGTCATTCTGGTTCTGAATCCGCCCCTACTAATCCAATACTGTTAACCCTGTGTTCTACCAGCTCCTGATGCTTCCTTAACCTCTGTTTAAACCTGACTAAACTGGAATCAAATACATAGAATCAGTGTTACTCAGCCAGATAGGCCTACAAGGTGAGAAAGAGGAATAGGTGGTAAAAAGCCTTCAAGAGGAACTCTCACCTTTGGGTACTCACATTCTTTTATAGTCCTCTCCTATACCAAATAAGATGTCTGGTTAATTTTCTAAAGACATTGGAAATGTTTTCACTAGAAGGCGTTTGGACTCTCAGTGGTGGTATCCACTGTCCTCCATTTCTGAAAATTGTTGGGGAGCTTCATTAGAGTGAGATAGGGAACCTTAAAAAATTGTGAAGTGCTTCTGTTATTTTGAAGTCTCTCTTGAACTCTAAACTGCAAAGGCCTGATCACTCCTGTAATGTTTTTCTTCATTCCCTTTTGGAGGTCAGGATCATGTATTTCTTTTACCTGGCCTGTCATGTTTGTGAATTCTTGTGCTCGTTGCTTTCAATGACTTATAATACCAAATTCTAAACATTATAAATATTACAAACACTTAACTTTGTAAGAAACTGGAAGATAACACAGACCCTAGTGAAAAAAGCATGCCAAGAAATTGACTGCCATCAAAGGAGACTGCCTTATTCCTGAAATCACCATGGCTCAGGATCTCAGGAGCTAGAGAAACTCATCCAAAAAAAAAAAAAAAAATCCTGAGAATAATGATATAATACAGAGTAATGGAGTTGAAATGTTGTACAAAGTAGTGGTTTGAAATTAGGAGCTGCATTGCCAGTGTGTTTCTAAAGTGACAGTCATTGGGCAGCATTTCATAATGTCTCTAGTTTATGTCTTAACTGAGCTGGCTGGGATCACATCAAAAGCTAAAACTTCAAATTCTCCATATGTGCTGCTTCTCAAACCATGATCGCCACAAAAGAAGCACTTTCATCATTTCATGTAGTGTCTAACTTTCCTTTTAAATTACCTCTTTGAGGCTTCTTTTCCTACTTGCCCTGGCAATTGAGGCCTGAGCGCTGTCTATGGCAAATGTATCCTGCTCTGTAAATGTTCTTATTCTGTAAACCTATCTTTCTCTTCCTCAATGAACCTTGTTTCATGCTTGCATTAAAAAAAAAAATTACCTCTTTGATTTGACATTTCTCTTAGGTAAAATCTACCCTCACATTAAATTTGCTTAGCCCTTCAAAGTTGAGAATTAAACTAGTTAAAAATCTTTATGCACTTCTTTATATTCAAGAAAATGTAAACTTTGTGAGTTTAAACTTGAAGTCTAAAGAGATTTTGTAAGGACTTGAACAGTAAATTTGGAAAACAATTTTGGTTGTAATAATATATACAATTTCATGAAAAAAATATGGCATTTCTGAGATATTGCAAAAGGAACCCAGTGCAGTTTGGAGATATAATCATTTTCTCCACCGTGGACCTTATAAGGGTAGATCATTTATTGGGCTGGATGGGAGTCTGTTGTCTTTATCCCCAGTGCCAATAATATAGGGGCTGTATTTCTTGGCTGGTGTCCTAGGTCCAAACCCATATGAAAGACTATTCTCCTCCTCTTTTTCAGGAAACCTGCCTTACATATCACCCTGTCCACTAGGCAGTGATTTTCCACACCAGGAAGAGTTAAAAGAATCACCTGGATTGCTTTAAAAACTTGCATTTCCAGACTCTAGGCTAGCCACAGAGAATTTGAATCAGTGCTAAAGGTGATATGGCCTTTGCCAAGAAGCCCTGCTTCTTGACCCTCTCCTACAAAGTTTGGTGATACACTGCACATGGAGCAATGTTTAAAACAGCAACAGAATAATGACAGATTAGGGGAAGGAAGAGGCCACATAGAGAACACACCTACAGCTAAACGCTAACTTAGAGACTTACAAGAGTGCCTGATGCTGAGCATGGGACAAAAGCATCGATTCTATTCCATCTTCTGATGTAGTCCGCAGACTACAAAGCCAGTTTTTGCTTTAAAATCCTCTGCTCTTTCCCCACATCTGTCATGTGATTGTGTGTGTGTGAGTATGAGAGCAAGTGTGTGTGTGTGTCTTTCTGTGTGTCGGGGGCTTTGGTTTCTCTCTTTCTTCAGCTTCTTGTTACAGCTAGTTAAATAGAAAGTGAGAGACAAAGAGAGATTTGGACACTTCTGGCAAAGTGTAAGGAGACAGAAAAAAAAAGACACGAGGAAACAAGAGAATAAAAACTCTTTAAGACTAATAGATGGGAAGCAATCCTGGTGAAGCAGCGGTATTTTTTTCTTTGATCTTTGGAAGATACCTTGACTATGTAGCGCATTTGTATCTCAGTTTCCAAAGTTTTATTTCTAGAGACTGATGGCATTGCCAGTGAAGGAGTCTTCAATTGAAAAGGGCTTCTATGTGGGAATGCTGTCTGGTGCTTATTCTGAACTAAGCCAGGGAAGTCCTGAATGATTGTCAATTATTCAACAAATATTTATGGGTGAGGACCCTAGCCTTATGGAGTTTACAGTCTGATGGGCATACAGGTCAATAAGCAGGCAGTGCCTTGCTGAATGGCAAGTGTTGTGTTGGAGAGGTGCAGAAGGAGGCGAGCATGGAGGAGAGGCTCCTGGGGAGTGAGGGCAGGCTTCCAGAGGAAGTGAGATCTCAGGGTTGCATTCTGAAAGGCAAAATGGAGCTCACCATTCCTCCTGATTTCATTAAATGTGCCAAAGCTTAGGGATAAGAAAGCATGGCTCCATGTCTAGGGAACTGAAAATGGTCCTAAATGTAGGCTGAAGCTGACAAGAGATGAGGCTGGAGAGTTAAGTGGGGGTCAGATCATGAAGGGCATTATGCATCATCTAAAGAAGTTTGATATTTACGGTGGGTCTGCCCATTTCATATGGTTTACATTTAGCCCTCTTTCTTTTCTTTCTATTGCAGACATCACAAATAAGAAGCATTGCCATCCTGTTTGTCACAAACGGGAATTTGCAAAAGTGTGAAAGGGGAAAAAGGTTAACATGCAGGTGTCTATTCTTAGGCTTGTTTGCAACATTCGTCCTTGGCTTGCTTTGGGGAACTTGGTTGGTAAACAGTTCCCTACACTGAGATAAAACTTCTCCTAACTGATAAGTATGGCTAGCTGTGACTGTGCAAACAATATTGCTTATGTTAAAAACCTACTTTCCTTCTGGGACTCTGGAACTTTGATACAATAGGCAGGAGGTGCCTGGGTGATCATCTCTTAATAGAAACCTTGAATGTTGCGTCTCTAATGAGCTTTCCTGGGCAGAAACATCACACATGTTGCTATATTTTCATAGCTGTGGGAAAAGTGTGCTCTGACACCAGCACATAGATTTCTCCACCTGTCTTTTCCCTTCATGAGCCACTGTATATCTTTGCTGCAATACTGTGGTGAATCTTAGTTGTGAGTACAATAATGTATTAAGGCCCACGAGTCCTTCCAGTAAATCTCTTAACATAGGGAGGATCTTGAGGATCCCCAACATGCATCATATGAATATTTATCTACAAATAGTTAGTGACTGAGTGAATAAACTGAGTTCCCAAAAGGTAGAAATACTAGATTCTTATATGTGTGTGTATATGTCATGTATGTAAATATGTATATGCATATATTTACACACATATACATATTCATATATATATAACCATATACTTTTTTTTTTTTTTGAGACAGAGCCTCAAGCTGTCACCCTGGGTAGAGTGTTGTGGCATCACCACTCATGGCAATCTCCAACTCCTGGGCTCAAGCGGTTCTCCTGCCTCAGCCTCCCAAGTAGCCAGGACCACAGGCACCCACCACAACGCCTGGCTATTTTTTGGTTGTAGCCACCATTGTTGTTTGGTGGACCTGGGCTGGATTTGAACCTGCCAGCTCAGGTGTATGTCACTGGCGCCTTAGCCACTTAAGCCATAGGTGCTGAGCCATATATACATATTTTAAAACTATAATTTGTTTAGCTGGTTTGATCTCTCACCATATTTCTCAAATTCTCAAACGTGGCTCTGAATGACTTGATTTTTACCTTCAAATGATAGAGATTTGTCAGCTTTTAGGAGAGTCAAAAGAAAGAGCTACTTCTCCAAGGGCAATTTTGAATCAGTAGATCCAGGAAGAAATTAAATAATGGCAAGCATCCCACAGTATCTGTTTTCCTTTTAACAGATGAGGACATACTTAGCTGGGCAGCTTCTGGTATGCTAAAAGTAACCACATTATGGCAGTCCGACATCCCAGTGCAGACAGCCTATCTTGTTACATTAAAAATGCATCAGTATTTATGGAATATTATTGAGGACTAGATTGCTTTATATAATTTATATTGGGCAAATTTTACACAAGACTTAAAAAAGAGTTTTCTTTACTTTATTTTTCTTTATTTTTTTATTTTTGGGGACAGTCTTACTCTGTTTTTTTTTTTTTTTTTGCAGTTTTTGGCCAGGGCTGGGTTTGAGCCCACCACCTCCAGCATATGGGGCCAGCACCCTACTCCTTGAGCCACAGGCACTGCCCGACAGTCTTACTCTGTTACCCAGGCTAGAGTTCAGTAGTATCATCATAGCTCACAGCAACCACAGACTCTGGGGCTCAAGTGATCCTCTGGTTTCAGCCTCCTAAGAAGCTGGAAGAAGGTTTTATGTTTTTTTGTAAAAAATTTTAAAAGCAAATAAAGCATTTTTATTGTATTTCTCTGTTTACCATAACATAATGGAAATGCTTTGTATTCATGTGAACATAGATTCTTTTTATGTTTGAACAGGGGATTGTTTTGTTTGACTTGATTTTGCCCTTTTGGGTCAATACCTTTAATGGAAAGTGTATTTTCTATTGCTGATATAAGTCTACTTAGAGTCAGTTGGCTGCTGGCAAAAGTTCATTTGTGACATGTAGGTTATTTCTATAGCTCCTTGTGTTTGAGGCTTACTTAATGATGTAAGCATCAAAAGATTAGCTGGTGTTTGTTGCATAATTTGTTTTAGAATAAAAGTTTCTGAAGCTTTTAGTAGTGACCTAAATAACCTGATAGTCTTATTTTTTTCTTTTCTTTTTTATTCTGAGTTTTTTCTTTTCAAAGAGATGTTGTTTTGTCCTTTACATTGTGGTCTTTGGTATTTTCTATTCTAGTTTTCCAGAGAGATGGTCATTCAGAGCCTACACATCTGTTCTGTATTTTGACCCATGGATGAGAATATTCATTCAAGCCAAAAGAGTTAAAACTAAACACCTATGTTATTGCCTCTACAGACCCAGGTAATTCATCTTCTTTTAAATATCCTTATAGTTTTTATTTGTAATATCATTATGCTTTTTATAATTGTCAAAAAGAGGACATTGACTTTGATAGATTTTTCCATTGTTAACAAAATTTAAGCTGTTTTCAGAGAGATTTGTAGAGAGTAATCAGATATGAACAAATATTTGGCAGTAATAACAACACACTGGTATTTACATGCTAAGTTAGACAGTCACCCCAAGTAGAAATTTGTTTTTTACTTCAGTGATCTCAGGTGGTTTAACTGTGATCATTCCATTAGAAGATCACAGTTTACATTTTCTGTTTAACACAATCCATTTAAACTGTTAAACCATATGCATATATATTTGTGTGCAGTACATATGTGTTTATGTACATTGTACATATAGAATGAACACATTTATAAACACATATCTAGTTCATTATGTGTTATTTTTTATATTTTGTCATATACTGTTTTAATTTTACATTTGCATATTACAAAATCTGTCTTGCCAATGTGATGAGTTGATCTTTTTCTTTTTTGATGTGGTTATGAAACATTTATCAAATTCTTCTGTGAGTCTGAGATTATGCTAGGCACAAGGCGTAAGAGAGGTAAGATTAATGTTGGCTTTGAGGAGCTAAATATCTACTGGAAGGAACGGTTAATGCTGTACATTGTCTATACATGTGCCTTTTTATCTGCATTATTTAATTTGATTTCCATCTTGACACTATAGATTTGGTTTTATCGCTATTTTTGTAGATAAGGAAATGTCAAAATTGGAAAAGAAATCAGCTCTGTTTCCAAATTCTTTACCAATCCAGATTGCAAGCTTCTTCCCCTATATCACATTGACTTTCTATAACATACTTAGGTTTGTCAGCTTATCTTTTTTTGTTTTTTTTATTGTTTGGGATTTGTTGAGGGTACAAAGAGTTAGGTTACACTGATTGCATTTGTTAGGTTAAAGTCCCTCTTATAACTGTGTCCCACCCCCAGGAGGTGTGCCATACACTGTGATGGCAAAGCATTCGTGTTCTGGGGCCTTGCAATCGCTCGTGTAGATATGAATGTTAAAAATGATAGATTTCTACATTGTACTTCCTGACCGCACAGCAATGGATCCCTCAGAAGCTTTACTTTTGATTTCTGGTTGTACTGTAGATTATCTTTTGAAAATAAAGCATAGCAAGCTTGAGACTTTCTCCATAAATCAGTCTGTTCATTCTCTAATAAATATCAAAGTAGTGCTTCCTTTTCATCAGCCTTATTCTTCTGGGAAATACCAAGGATCTCCTGGATCAATCAATATAGCTGATCTTTTCAAATTTAATTATTCCTCTCAGTGAGTTTGGGCAAAAAAATGATTTAAGCCAATAGAAAATGAGGATTTAATTTTCTGAAGGCATTTTAGTAAATTGAACTTTACCTAAATTACTTATATCAGGTCATAGCTGTTTTCCCATTCTATGATATTCTTTCATGTATATTATCAGGAAGTAGATATTGTGTGTGTGTGTGTGTGTGTATCTGTTTCCTAAAAGAAATTTAAGGAGGCTTGAACCTTTGCCAGATTTTATTTGGAGCACTGATAGACTGTTCAATCTGCTCTTTGGTATCTACAGTATGGAAAGATTGAGCCTTTATCCTTTCTGTCTGAGGCTTGCCTCTCTCTCCCTTTGCCCTGTTTACTTACATGTAATTTCCCTCACAGGTTCTCTGGTGGCAAAAGCTGTGCATGAGAGATACCTGGCATTTCCTTTGTGTTATCCCACTCCTAATGGGATAGTCCCTACTTTTCTTTTCCTTTCTCAAAGACACTTTAAATCTAATGGCTATATTAGAACAGATTAAGAGCTGGGATTGACCCTGTTTGTCCAGAGTAAAAGCACGTAAGGAGTATTAAAAAGTGGTTGTATGCTCTGTTTACTTGGCCACTCTGGCTCCAATAAACCTCTAGAAATGAAATGGGAAACCGAGTTACCTCTAACAAGATGCTATAACTCTGAAGTATTATTTATTCTTACACGTGACTTTACTTAATGTTCAATAACAGAAACATTACTGGGTCTATGCGAGTGCATTTATAATTGATTTAGCTACTTTATCCAAATGTGTCTAACAAGTTCAGAGGAAACAAGTTTTAAGGAAATTTTTGGTGCTGTGTCATTGGTTTCTTTCCTTGATCATAGTCTGCTGGGGATTTTTGTCAGAAACTGGGTAAAAGTAAACATTTTTGTTTGTCAAGTTCATAGTTAACCCTGCACTACAAGGAATATCTTGTATTAGAAATTGGAAACAGGATGTGAAAGAGTTGAAGTCTAAAAGACAAATGTAATATAGATAATGTACATTTATTTATTTATTTATTTAGAGACAGTCTAATTCTCGCCCTGAGTAGAGTGCTGTGATGCCATAGGCCACAGCAACCTCAAACTCTTGGGTTCAAGTGATCTTGCCTCAGCTTCTGGAGTAGCTTGGATTACAGGCACCCACCACAATACCCAGCTAAGTTTTGTATTTTTAGTAGAGATAGGGTCTCACTCTTACACAGGCTGGTCTCAGAACTCCTGAGCTCAGGCAGTCCACCTGCTTCAGCCTCCCAGAGTGCTAGGATTATAGGTGTGAGCCAGTGAGCCTGTCCTTACAGATCTATATTTAGATTAACACAAGCTATTGTATAAGTATACTTGACAGTGATTTACATGAAAAAAATACATAGATCCTTTAACTGACCACAACCTTAGTATAAGCAGAAAGTATGCAGGTTTGCTAAAATTGGTTATGGAGCTTGCAAGCAGAAGATAGTGATAGTACCAGTAAACCAAGTCCTGCTTATACCTTGTCTTTATGGAGAAGCTTAGATGGGGATGCTTTAGAAGGGGTGCAAACTCACTGAAAAGTGTCTGGCTCATAAGAAAGTAACTGTTTGGGTTAGTGATGGAATTGAGGGTCATACCATGGAGAAGAGAAGACTTAGGGTCTCTGTAAAAATGTAAAAGGCTGTCATATGATCGTTGGGATTCCAAAGAATAAAACTTGGATGGCTGGATAGAAGGTAGCGCAGCATGAGAATATTAGGCTGTTTATACAAGGAAGAGACACACAGATGACCTTTTCCTGTTGGTGTTTAGTATAAAAATATTTAGAGAAGTCAAGTAGAAGGAGCCCTTGTAGTCACCTCTCTGTCAGCTTCGACTCAGTGTTTCCATGTCTGTGATGTGCTGGAGGACTGAAACAACAGCCCGCTGTTGCTTAGGATACATTCAGGCTGTGGTGGGCTGTTTTTGTTGTGTGTACCATTTTCTCTTCTAAGAGGACATTTACAGAGCTTCCCTATTGGGCTGAATTTGGGGACAAGTCACTTTAAAGGGGTTTGGCTACCCGCATAGCTTCCTTTGGCTGAATGCCAATCCCTGGTATAGTTAGCAGATTTAATGTGTGGAATATTAAAACCAGCAAGTCCAGGATAGCAAACTTACTTTCTCTAGATAGACAAGGCTCGAGGTATAACTGCTCAGGGAGGGACATGAGTGTGCCTGAGCGTCGTGCTCTCTCGCAGTGGAAGGGGCTCTCACCTAAGAGGAGTATAGATTTTTCCTTGAAGGAGTCCAGATTATAGAAGAAATTATTTTGGGAAGAGTTTCAGCTAGGTGATTTCTCAGGTCTCTTTTAATTTAAAGATTTTGTAAGTCTGTAATTCTTGGAATTTTAAGTATTATTTTTATAATGCAGAGAATTTATTATATGGCTGTGTGACTTTATCTTAGGCAACCAACATTACTGATTTTCTTTGGCTTTGAATTCTCTACCTTTAGTAGAGAAATAATTCTCAGATTTATATAGACATTAAATCTCCATATATTAGAAATAAAGAAGGGAGTAAAATGGTCAATTCTTGAAACTCTCTTCGAGTCAGAGGCAAAGTGTCTGCTTGAAAAACTCCATTCTCGGCTCGGCGCCTATAGCTCAACCGGCTAAGGCACCAGCCACGTATACCTAAGGTGGTGGGTTCGAATCCCCAGCCCAGACCCGCCAAACAATAATGACGGCTGCAACCAAAAAATGGCCAGGCATTGTGGCAGGTGCCTGTGGTCCCAGCTACTTGGGAGGCCGAGGCAAGAGACTCGGCTTGAGCCCAGGAGTTGGAGGTTGCTTTGAGCTGTAATGCCACGGCACTCTACCCAGGGGGACAGCTTGAGGCTCTGTCTCAAAAAAAAAAAAAGAAAAACTCCATTCTTCATTATCATTGCTTTGCTATAGGCTCATTATGCCAAAAGGAGCTCAGATGGGTTGGAATTGGAATCACCCTGCTTTCATAGATATAGCTTGGTCCTTTTAAAGTTATTCAGGGGCATCAACTCTGTTCTGTTGATGAATGCGCTGCAACACTTTGCTTCTAAGACGGTCTTCATGTTCAGGGCTGCTTTCCAGGCCCTCACAGCATAGCCACCCACCAGACTAATAATTTTTCTAAAGTGATTCTTTTGTATGCTATGCATCTTACGTATGTGTTCATGAATATTTGATAATCATAAATTATTTAATATTTTAATGTAGTATAGTGATTGGAAGTAAAATTTGGATTAGCCAAACCTGGAATTGAGTTTTGGTTTTGTAATTTACTAGTTGTGGACCTTTGGCAATTACTGGAGCCGTACTTTCCACTGTAAATTGGGAATTCCTTTGATATTTAGGGGTGTTTGAGTAAGAACACTCTGCAAAGTTTCCAAAATGTTTGTAAACCAACAGTAGTTGCTATTATGCAAATGAGTAATACAAAATGGATGGAGTGGCCACTGTGTACAAGACACTCTTGTAGGCATTGAGCATTCAGCACAAGCAGCAAGAAACCCCCTCCCTCACGGAGCTTACATTTTAGTGGGAAAGGGAAGATAAAATGTAGATAAAAATGGATGATAAAATATCAGGTAATTCTAAATGTTATAAAGAAAAATAAAGCAGGGTAGGATGGTTGAATGGCTAATTAGAATGGGAAATCAAGGAAGTAACTTTTGTATAGAGAACTGAATAATCTGACTGAATGGATGTGTTAGTTAACTGTCTGTGGGTAACACACCACCCCCAAATTTAGTGGCTTAATAATGGAAGTAACCATTCATTATTTCTCAGTTTCTGTGGGTCAGTGATTTGAGGGTAGCTCTGTTGATTGCTTTCAGCTTGAGGTCTCTCATGAAGTTGCTAAGAGATTTGGTGTAGGGTTGCTGATGGTTTGCAGCTAAAAGACCCATTTCTGGGTGGCTGACTCACATGGCTGGCAAATCTCTTCTTCTTTACAAAGGCCATTGCATAATGCTTAAGTATTTTCATGGCACAATGGCTGCCTTCCACCAGAGTGAGCAATTCAAGAGAACAAAGTAGAAACTGCCTCAAAAGTCACTCACAGTCACTTCTGTCACATTCTGTTGGTCACTCAGGTCATCCTAGATTCAGTGTGGGAGGGCATTACACAAAGGTCTGAATACCAGGAGGGAAAAACCACAAGGGGGCATCTTGGAGGGTGGGTAGCACAGTTAAGTCATATAAGAATTTTTGGGGGAAGATGGTTCTAGAAATAGAGGATAGTAAATGCAAAGGCAGGAATAAAGGCTGGTCTAGGTAGAGCACAGTGACTAGGAAGAGATGAGGGAGACGAGGCAGACCAAGAGGGCCTGGCTGTGTTGAGAATGGAGTGATTTTTGAGCTAAGGAGTGCATTACTTGATTTACGTCTTTAAAAGATGATTCTGGGTGTTGAGTGGAGAATTGATTTCAGGGGATAAGAAAGGAGGAGAAAATATGGTGGCCTAAGCTCACGTGGTTAGTGGTGGAAGTGATAAAAAGTGTTCAGTTCATAACTATAGTTTTCTTCACCTGTAGTTTGTTCGACTTAAATTTAAAAATATAATATTTGATGTTAGCTAAGATATTTTGGGCAAAGTGTGAATGTTAATTTTCAATTTCATTAAATTACAATAAAAATTTAAATTTCTGTAATTTATTCTGATCAAAACAGTCACTCAAAATGCTATACTTTATACTTCTGGAATACAAAGCCTTTATTTTCTTATTTATTGAAACAGAGTCTCATTTCTCTTTGGGTAGAGTGCTTTGGGTAGCTCACAACAACCTCAAATGCTTGGGCTCAAGTGATCTTCTGCCTCAGTCTCCTGAGTAGCTGGGACAATAGGCATTTGCCACAGTGTCACAGTGCTCTATTAGTTTTTAATGGAGACAGGGTCTTGCTCTTGCTTAATCTGATCTCGAGCTCCTGAGGTCAGGAATTCTACTTGCCTTAAGTGTTAGGATTATGGATGTGAGCCACCATGGCAGGTAACAGAAAGCCTTTAAAATTGCTCAGTATTTCTTAATATTTTTATTTCTCTTGAGGGGATGAGGGCTTCTATTTTGCTCATAAAATGATAAAATTAATATACATTTAAACAATATAGAAGTAGATATGGGGTAAAAAAAATTAAATTACTGAAAGCTAGGTCTTTTTATCATTCATCACTCATCTTGTGCTCTAGCAATTCATAATCTCCCCCAGAGGAGAAGCTCTGCTAGGAGTTTAGTAAAGATCTTACATGATTGCTTTCTGCACAATTACACACAAATGCGTGTATGCACACGCACAGTTTTTCTTTTCAAAGCTTAAACGTATGTACAGCTTGTTCTTTTTCAGTTATAATTGTATCTTGGAGATCTTTATCATTTGTTAAATATGTTGTAATGATTTACATTTAGTTTATACAGAGCATTCTCAGATTAAATGATATTCTGGAATATTTCTCTTTGTAATGATATAAACTATTATCTGAAAGTTTGGTGCCTAGAATCTTCCATAACAGATGCACGTAGTTTCAACTGCATTTAGGAAACCTCTATTCTATAGAGCTTTTTTCCCCTCACCTATGCTTTGTTCTTTTTGAGTTTCTGGATATATGCATACATAATTTTTTTCCCCTTCATTGTTCTAGAGCATCTTGGCTGTCACTGAAATAATGGACCTTAAAAATAGTCTTCTTGAGGGGTAGTGCCTATGGCTCAAAGGATTAGGCCGCTGGCCCTATATGCCAGAGGTGGTGGGTTCAAATCCAGCCCTGGCCAAAAATTGCAAAAAAAAAAAAAAGTCTTCTTGATCAATAAAGTAGAAAATGAGCTTTTAGTAATTTAAAATGAAACTGTGTGTTTCCAAGCGTTTCAGTTAGAGATCATTGTTTGGGAACTGGGAGAAGCAGTTTATCCAGTGTCAATGATCTGAGTCAGAGTGGGACCACACCTATGGTGCATCTTACAAGGGTACATGTGAAATTTACTTGGAGTAGAATATAAATGTCTTAACACAATAACCAAGAAAATGCCATGAAGGCTATGTTGACCAGTTTGATGAAAGCATTTCAGATTGTGTGTAAAATTAGCACATTAATGCATTAATGTACCCAGCTATGATTTAATATAAAAA